>PPLL03000013.1:0-279553 GCA_003706475.3 Insectozyma corydali
TGACTAAAAGATTAAGAGAGACAGGTGAAAAATTGGTTAATAGTAGTAGTAATGATAAGACCAATGGGTATATAGATATATATGGTATTGGTGGGTAAACAATGTATAGTAAAAGTAGTACGATGTAGTTAGTAACGGTAGAAAGTAATAGTAATGATAGGGTGGGAAAATGATGTGATTTATTATAAGTTAGGTAAGTAATATTGAGTGTATAAGTTACAATATGATTCTATTAATTTTTTCCTGTGAATTTTATTTGTTATAAATACAAACCATTTATTCCCCCAGAAATTATCATTTTCATATTCATTCATCTTTTTCCCATTTTATATCTCATTTCATACTCACATATACCATTACTCACTAATAACTACTACTACTACTACTACTACTACTACTAAAGATGGTTTTCACAACAAATACAGTCAGCATATCACAAGGTCCTGACCCAAGAACCTCTATCCAAAAGGAAAGAGCCGAATCTAAGTTTGACCCTCAAAAAATGCAATACTTTTTAGAAGGTTCTGCTGAAAGAGCTGAATTAATCAAACAATTGATTCAACAAATGGAAAGAGACCCTATATTATTCACTGATGGTTCTTACTATGATTTCTCCAAGGAACAACAAAGAGCTTTAACCGCTACTAAAATTAACAGAGTCTCAAGATATTTGGAAGGTGACTCTATTGATGTTTTCAACAGAAGATTATCATTATTGGGTGTATTTGATCCTGCTGTTTCTACCAGAATTGGTGTCAATTTAGGTTTATTCATCTCTTGTATCAGAGGTAACGGTACTTATGAACAATTGAAATACTGGGCATTGGACAAAGAAACCGCTAGTATCAAAGGTATCTATGGTTGTTTCGGTATGACCGAATTGGCTCATGGTTCCAACGTTATGGGTTTAGAAACTACTGCTACTTTTGATAAAGCCAATGATGAATTCATCATTAATACCCCACACATTGGTGCTACCAAATGGTGGATTGGAGGTGCAGCTCACTCAGCTACTCATTGTACTGTTTACGCCAGATTAATTGTTGATGAAGAAGATTATGGTGTCAAAACATTTGTTGTTCCATTGAGAGATTCTAACCACGATTTAATGCCAGGAGTCACTGTTGGTGATATTGGTGCTAAGATGGGTAGAGATGGTATTGATAATGGTTGGATTCAATTTTCCAGTGTTAGAATCCCCAGATTCTTCATGTTGCAAAAATTCTGTAAAGTTTCAAGAGATGGTGAAGTTATCTTACCACCATTGGAACAATTATCATACTCTGCTTTATTAGGTGGTAGAGTTATGATGGTTTTGGATTCATACAGAATGTTGGCTAGAATGTCCACCATTGCTTTAAGATATGCCATTGGTAGAAGACAATTCAAAGGTGACAATGTCGACCCTGATGACGAAGAAGCTTTGGAAACTCAATTATTGGATTACCCATTACATCAAAAGAGATTATTGCCATACTTAGCTGCTGCTTATGTTGTTTCACAAGGTGCATTAAAAGTTGAAAGAACCATTGAAGAAACTTTGTTGGAATTGGATGATGCTGTTGATGACAATGATGATGCTGGTATCATGAAAGCCATTGACGCTATGAAATCCTTATTCATTGATTCTGGTTCTTTGAAATCTACTTGTACTTGGTTGGCTGCTGAATCTATTGATCAATGTAGACAAGCTTGTGGTGGTCATGGTTACTCTGCTTATAATGGTTTCGGTAGAGCTTACAACGACTGGGTCGTTCAATGTACTTGGGAAGGTGACAACAATGTCTTGGGTATTTCCATTGGTAAACCATTGGTTAAACACATCATTGCCATTGAAGATGATGGAAAAGTTGTCAAGGGTTCATCTGATTTCTTGAATCAATTGAAAGATTACACTGGATCAAACGCATCAAAAGTTATTCTCAACAATGCCGCAGATTTATCTGATATCAAAAAAGTTATTCATTCCATTGAAATTGCCATAATCAGATTAGGTTACGAAGCTGGTAAAACTGTTAGAAAAGAATCATTCGACTACGTTGGTGCTGAATTGGTTAATATTTCAAAATTGAAAGCTCATCACTACTTATTATCTGAATACGTTAGAAGAATTGATGAATTTGATCAAGCAGATTTGAAACCATACTTACTTGCTTTGGCTAAGATTTATGCTGCCACCATCGTTTTGGATAGATTCTCAGGTGTCTTTTTAACTTTCAATGTTGCATCTACCAATGCCATTACAGATTTGGCCAAGATTACTATTCCACAATTGTGTAAGGAAATCAGACCAAACGTCGTTGCTTACACTGATTCTTTCCAACAATCAGACATGATGGTTAACGCTGCCATTGGTAAATACGATGGTGACATTTATGAAAACTACTTTGGATTGGTTAAACAACAAAACCCTCCAAAAGAACATAAAGCTCCATACTCAGCTGCCTTGGAAGCTATGTTGAATAGACCATCATTAGAACACAGAGAAAGATTTGAAAAAACTTTGGAAGCTGGTGACATTTTATCAAAGTAAATGCATAGCTAGCTGCAAAACAAAAATATGATGATAGATTCTTTTGATAAGAGTTTATGAAAAAAAATAAGTATTTATATAGTAATGATTTTTTTTAGTAATGCAAATTTGAAAATTGAAATGTTCGCTTCTCGGTCTATGGATTATCCGGTGAAAAAAGGTGATATTGAATTGATCCGAAAAATCCACCTCACTATAAATACTACGTTCTACTATAAATTAAACTTTCAACTATAATTCATTATCAATGTTAAAATTCCTCTTTAGAGTGTTTGCTTTGTTCATATTAGGCAATGGGTTCTTGAAGTCAATTACCACTAAATTACCTCCGCATTTGGTGAAGTCGGGTCAATTTCAATTTCTCACCAATTGTTCATTACTAGTAACATTAATTGAATTGGTATTTACAATATTGTTTGGTAAATCAACTTGGTTATACACCTTAGCTAGCAATTTGGAATTCAATGTTATTGTAACTTACTGGACTATGAAGATTTTCTTATCCTCCATGGTTCAAGAAGACGAGGTTGACCGCTCATTCTTTATGGATCTACAAGTTCATGCATTCCCTTATATATATTTGTTAATTGATTCAATTGACACCTTGCCATTTGGTTCATCAACGGTGATTACGTTGACATTCATATTATTTTATTTCATCTACATGGAATACGAGTGTGGAAAACACCTCGATGATGGGGTAAGTGGATATCCTTATCCGTTTTTAAAAAACAAGCTGTTTATACAGAGATTCATTCATATTATTGTCTTTTTTGGTTCAATTGCATGTATGAATTATTTTGCAATTGTAATTAGACAAAGTTTATAAAGGATAGAAAAAAGATTAAACTTTTCAACTTTATGTTACTAAGTAAAGTATTTTCTCTCTACGTGTTCTGCAGTGGATTATTCCAATGTTTTAAACTTGATTTGCCTCCACACTTGGTAAAAGGTGGTCATTGGCAATTCTTGACTAATGTGTCCTTGATATTCACATTGCTTTATATCCTCAGTCGCAATAATTTCATTTATCAAATCGCATGCAACTTGGAGTTCGTAGTGACTTTAACTTACTGGGTGTTACATTTCATCTTACCGCATTTTCTAAATACCAATTCATTCAAGCGAGATTATTGGTTGGATTTCAAAATCCATCTATGGCCTTATTTGTATTTGGTGATGGAGAATAGATTGGTGGATTGGAGAAAGTCGTGTCTTTCCACAGCCATAATTCTACTTGGGTACTGGGCGTATATTGAACTGGTAGTTTATTTCAATGATGATGGTGTTACAGATTACCCGTACCCGTTTTTGCAAAATAAATCATTGATTCATCGGTTCTCGTTATTGTTTGGCATTTGGTTGCTTAGTTGTTTTAATTGTATTATTATGAAGATGAGGAATAGAAAATTGGTGTGAGTCATGAATCAGTCTATCAACACTAGTAGAGGTAAATAGATTACTACGAGATTCATCGCATATGGACTTTAAATATTCCTTAACATATATTATACTTATTCATTATTAACTTATTGAGATAATTTTTTTGCAACTTCAGCTATTTTTCCATAATGCTCTCTTTCATCTAATGAAACACGTTTCAAATTTTTTTCAAACTCTTCTGAATATGGTGCTTTATGTGTTACAGGGTTATTTATCGATTTGACCTCACTTAAGTAGTTATGATAAATGTCACCGTTGTATTTACCAATCAATGAGTTGATAAAGTTGTCGGGTTGTTGGAATGAATCAGTCAACCCAATAACGTAAGGTCTGATGTTCTTACACAAGACTTGAGGGTATTCTTGGGTGATATAACTAGCGACTTTTGGTGACACAACCCCAAACCTCAAAAAGTCACCAATGAAAGGACCCAAGACATTAGTGACATAGTATAATTTCAAGATATTTTCCAAGTGTGGTCTAGCTGGGGATTTTGCAGTGATGTCTCTTTCCAACTTGTCATTAAAGGACTCCAATAAGTAATAATGACATCTTAATCTAGACAATACCACTCTTTGAGACCCAATGGCGTCCCATGTTTGATGAGAGATAGGGATCAAATCAACCGAGTATTTGCATATCAAAGCAGCAATGGCTTTCAAAACACGGTCTGGATCATCAAGGTGTTCTTTGATTCTAATGACTGCTTTCTTGGCTTTGGATAAAGCTGAAGCATCATTCAAGAATTCCATAGTTGAGTCTTTCAACTTCTTATTGTTCAAGATTTGTTGGACATTTTTGATAATTGCCTTACCTGCAGACATTGCCAAAACATTATTATCACCTTCCCATGTACATTGTACCACCCAGTCATTAAATGATTTTCCAAATGAGTTGTATGAGGAATATCCGTGACCACCACAAGCTTGTCTACATTGATCAATCAAGTCGGCGGCGTCCCAAGTTAAAGTGGATTTCAATGATGCTGAATCGACAAACATTGATTTTGTTCCATTGATGGTGTTTTTCAATAACAATTTGTCCTTAGTTGCCAATGCTTTGTCCAAATCAGTCAATAATTCATCGTGTTGTCTTTCCAATCTGTCTGTACCGACGGCGGCAGCATAAGTTAAAGCCAAGTATGGTAATAATCTTCTTTGATGAAGCATATAATCAATCAACTGAGTTTCTTCACCTTTTTTATCTTTGGCAAATTGTCTTCTACCAACGGCATATCTCAAAGCAATAGTGGTGAATCTAGCACCAATTCTATAAGAATCAGTAGCCATACCCACTCTACCTTCCAATAATGAAATGTAAGACAATTGCTCCAATGGTGGTAATGTTACATTACCTTGTCTATCAACTTTACACCATCTTTGTAACATAAAGAATCTAGGAATTGAAACTTCAGTGAATTGAATCCAACCATTATCAACACCTTGTCTACCCATTTTCGCACCAATATCACCAACGGCAATACCTGGTAATAAATTATGTTGTGAGTCTCTCAATGGAACAATAAAAGTTTTGACTCCATAATCAATATCCTTGACAATCAATCTAGCGTAACAAACAGTGTGGGTGGCAGAATGCGCTGCTCCTCCAATCCACCATTTGGTAGCACCAATGTGAGGAGTATCAATGATAAATGTATCGGTTTCTTCATCAAAAGTGGCGGTGGTTTCACAACCAGCAACGTTTGAACCATGACCCAACTCGGTCATACCGAAACATCCATACATTTGTTTTACAATACCAGACTCTTTATTCTTGGCCCAGAAATCGTATTGTTTTTGAGTACCATTACCTTTAATACAGTTTAAGAATAAACCCAAATTGACCAACATTCTAATACCCAAAGAAGGGTCGATGACGGTCATTAATTGCAATCTTCTTCTAAATTTTTTATATGGTTCAGTTTCAATGAATCTAGTCATTTGATGGATTCTCAAAGTGACCAATTCTCTTTCTTCTTTTTGACTAATGTCAAAGTATTCAGCTTTGGTTTGTAAAATGGGATCTCTCTCAATCGATTGATATAATCGTAATACTTGGTTTGATTTGGCTTCATTACCTTCTAAAAATTCGTGCATTTCTTTAGGATCCCAATCGGTTCTTTCTCTTTCAGCTGCAATATCTTTAGCTGGATTCTGAGGAGGTTTACTAGAAATCACATTGGCCACATGTTTAGGTTTTTTATCAACCTCCTTCTTATTTGGTTTGTCAATGAATTTATCTCTAGTGAGCATAGCCATTTTCAAATGATTTATATGATGTATGAACTATTGGAATGGTGAAGTAAAATTGATTAAAAGAAAATGAGTTGAAGTTTGGGAAATTGAGTTTTTTTTATATACGAAAATAGATTTGAATTTTCAGTGGAGACTGAAACAAAGAAAATAGGAACAAACAGAAAAATCGGTAAAGAATTAGAGACTCAATTAACTTAGTGATCACTACAATCAAACTAAACTACGTTAAACACAATCAAATGAACTTATCTCTCTTAGTATACACTTTGTAATCCTCTTAGTCTATTTTCTCTTTTCAAGCTGTCTATGATTTGTTTTTTTCCCCACAAAAATCATAAGCAGTTTAAACACCCTTACAGATAAATATCCTTGGAAATTGTATAACCCCAAGTCAGTTCATTTTTACTACCGAAGTAAATGGGAAAAAAAAAAATCATTCGATTATTTTGATCTATTATATTGACCTTGATGCACAGGTTTTAATACAAGTGACTTGAAGTAATCTTAGATCAGCATGTTAGCATTGCAAAAAATAGTTGTATAAACCCTCGGTGAAACAAAAAAAAAAATATCTTTTGTCTCATATTTTGCAACTTGTTTATTGAGATTATTATAACAGATTTAATCTGGTTAATACTTTGAATCAGTGGGAATCACAGTTGGATCTGCAATTGTGATCAGATGTGTGGACAGCTATTTCTATAAAGTCAATCAAACAGGTATGTGTTAATATTGTTAATTGAATTTTTTAAATAATCAATACTGTTGTAGATTATCTCTGGATGGCCTTATTAGAAGTGACGGACCTGTTTCACAAAGCATTTGAAAGTTGAACTTCAGCCAACACCGTATAGTTATCAAACCAATGAGAAAACATCTTTATTTACGGGGATGGTGGTCTTAATGAGTTTCATTTTTACCTGTGCAGGGTAATTTTTGAGTCCTAATTTACGAACAAAGAAGCAAATCGACGTTCATTTAATGTCCAAGTTACCTAAATAAGGTGTTTAAAATAATGATATAGTAATGTGGGTATCCGCAAAATTTTGAGATTCAGACTGTGGCCAACTGGTCAAAGGCGAATTTCTCTCTCTCGGTGGCTTAGCCTGGTAAAGCGGAAGACTGTAATTGATTATTGATATCTTTAGATCGGGTGTTCAAATCACCCCCGGGAGATTTTTTTTTTCCAGCCCAGTTCCAAACACAATTTTGACCTATATAATTGAGTATTATGAACTACCATCCTTCAAATAACAATATCCTAGCTTTGTAGATCTTTTCAAGCAACGGGAGACAAGTCTAATTTGGATCAACTGTGAAGAATTTTAGTAATTTGATAATTTATTATTTTTCGTAAAATTAGAGTAAAATAATTCGAAATCTCACGTATCTACAAGCCTCTTTAACCTTATTTCAAGTTTAGAGGTAGATCTCAAGAAACAGATTCGTCTTTATGTTTGATTATACCTTGGGCAAATATATCTCAGTAGAAATAGATTATTGAGATAGACGATCAATATCACACGTGATGGTTGCTTATATTTACATTTGATTGCAAAAAGCCAAGGCTTAAAATTAGGTTCGATACCTTTCTTGTCCATGGATAATTCGATAACTTCATCCAGGGAACATATCAAATATCTTGAAGCTGAGTTGAATTGGGTCACACTTTTGGATCTTGAATCTAATCTTAACTCCAAATGTACAAAGTGTTGTTTTATAAATTTCGATTTCCACTTTTTCAATCAATTGAGATTTTTTTTTTTTTTGTTGATAAAATCCGACTAATCCTCCTATTTTTTATAATCATCATTAATTATAAGTACCAGTGGACATCTAACTAAATCAGTGACCCACCATGGATTCAAACAAGATTATTGAAGTTATAGTAGCCATCTTCTTACCCCCATTAGCTGTGTTCATGAAACGTGGAGCCGACTCGGCATTCTGGCTCAATTGTGTGTTGTGTATCTTCATTTGGTTTCCAGGTATTTTGCATGCTTTGTACATTGTATTGAAAGATTAGGTATAGACTGTGTTGTGATTGTTTAGATAATACAGGTTGATCGACCATTTTAGTCGTTGTTAAAATTACAGTGTGTCTTGATAGTTTGGTTTCTATTGATTTATCTCTATTGGTGAATCGCTCGTGTTGAACGATTCTCCTGTATTAGTCAAGGTATAGTAGACATCATATCAATTGACTAAGCACAAGATAGAAATGATTGAATACACGAGATAAACATCGGGTCAAACGTCAACAAAGTTCAAAATACGAACCATACACGAGTATGAATAATCACAAAAACGATATAGAGATATAACATCCAATTTCTTTCCAATTTAGATCTAGATTCATCATTAAATTCAAACAGGTCACATATAAGATTCACAATTAAAGTGAACGCACGGCAAACACTTTTTGATCGATTTAATTTATCTGTATTTGGGTAAATGAAATACCATTTCGTGTACAGAGGATAATTTCACCCGGGACCAAACTGAATCTATGAGAAACCAAGTAATAATATATTTGATTACTCCACATAAGAATAATATGTCTCAAGATCCAAAATGATATAGAATCAGTTTTCAAGAGGAACAATCTAGACAAAATGAATATTCAATAACACTCAGTTTCACACAGTTTGGTTATTTCAGTCATGGAAACATTGTCAGTGTAGGAGTTTCTTTAAATTTTCCCATAGTTAAATGGAGTGAAATATTTAACTGAATTCTTTCGCGTTTATTTAAATAATTTTTTTATTTTTTTTTTCTTCATTTGAAACTTGGCGGATCAAAGACAATAATAATAATTATCATCCATCCATTCACTAACATTTCTCATTCCCATTTTCTTTTCCCAAACATTCTATTGTGGGCTCATTCTTATTTATTCTGTAACAGTGTTTCACCATGTACCAACAACCTAACCATTCATATAGCTCCACCGACTCATTGAGAAGATTGTCTTCAAATAACCCCTTTCGACAACATGTCCAAGCTCAAGCCCAAGTCCAAGTCCAACAACCACAAGCTTCAACACAACCTACACAACAGACAAGAACCAATGTTTCTCCTCCATACCAAAGACAACATAGTTATAGTCCTAAGAAATCGTCATCTTTATCCAATTCACTGACGCATTTCGATGACTGGGTAGAGAAGAATAAACAATTGATTCAGAATGAATATGATGAATATACTTATTACAACGGCAATCAGAGTAAAGACTTGTACCAAGTGACTTCTTCAGGGAGTGATCAAAATGATATTATAAATCTATACACTAGTCCCAACAAACAAAATAATAGTGAGGCTAGCGGACCAAGACATAGATCGAGCAGTCATAGATTGTCATCAACCTCAACATCGACATTATCAACCAACAACTCAACAAAGATAAGACCACCACAGCCACCACAACCAATAAGATCAAATAGTGATCCTTATTACAATCGAAGGTATGTAAAGTATGGATATGTGAAATTATGGCTAATAAGTGACATATTTATATGAAAGACACACAGCCTCATTTCCATTTTAGATGGGATTACTTATTATCATTTCAACTTTAAATTAGCAATGATTGTAAAAAGTAAGGAACGCAAGAGGAGGAGCAAAAAAAACAAAATATTGGACTTAAAAAAAAATCTAAACAAATCGTCAAGTGACATAATTTCAATATCTCAACCACATATATCTTCTTGTATTTACTAACAATATTATATCTAGAATGTCAAACAACCCATTTCTCAACCCACCTCAATCAAATGATACCCATAATAACAACATTAACAATAATAATAATAATACCCCTAATAGAAGCCATACTCCCCCCGCAAGACCACCTAAAGCTTCAGAAGTAGATTTACCTCCTCCATCATACGAAGAGGCTGCAGGTAGAGAGGCAGCCAAACGAGAATTTAGAAATGAAAAAGAATCTTCCTCATCTTCAAGACCTAGAAGGTCTTCAAGAGACCAACATCATCACCACCACCGCTCCAAAAACTCTAATGGTGAGAAAAGTAGTAGTGGTAACAAAAAATCCTCATCCAGGTCTAGTAAGAAGAAAGATCCCGTCCAAGCCAAGAATCTCGATACTATAGATAAATTAGACGTCACTGGCTTTTTCGGCGGAGGTTTTCATCACGATGGTCCATTTGATGCTTGTACCCCTGCTAGAAATGCCAATAGCAAAAAAGCCCCCGTTAAAGCATTTCCCATCAACGGTGCCAATATGTCCATAGCAGGAGGTGCCAATCTTAATAAAGATGACCAGATGAATATGGCATTTGGTTATAATGACGTTGATGAAATGCTTGGTGGGGCTAAATCTCAGTCCAATCCTAGTATCTTGAATTTCGACGCAAATGCAAAGGCTTCTCCCGTGCATGGATCAACCACCCTAGGCTTGGGGTCCAGTACATTTTTGAATGGAGCTCCTGCACCAAAAGCTGCTGCTGCTGTCAATGAGGAAAACAATTTGAATTTGAACAATGGTGGTTTGGGTAGAAAAAAATCCTTAGTACAAAGATTGAGAAAGAATTCAGGATCTGAATCGTCAACTAGAAGATCATCAAACGATGGGTTATACTCAGCAGTGTCTGATGGTGGAAGAAGAGGTTCTTTGAATACATTGGAGTTGAATGAAGACATAGATGATGAATTGAAACCACCAAGTGGTAATTCTTTCATAAGAAGAGTGAAAAGTTTGAAAGTTAGGAAATAGATAAATATATATGTATTTTTACGTTTTGATTGATACTATTTTTTTTTTTCATTTACAAAGTGAAGTAGAAAAAATTTCAATATCCATATGTTCAAGAACTCAAGAATAATATCTCGTAGTCTATCTACGTTCTCCTTACCGGTGAATAAATCACTAGAAGGGATAAAAGCTACTGGAGAGAACTTTCATGGGTTATTTTCCAACTCTACAATAAATCAATTATGGTTCGAAAGAGGAGAAGTATTATCTACCAACTTGAACAACTTATTAAGTCAAACATCGTTGATTCAACAGAATGACGAGAAAGAATACACATTACAAAACATCATCTCACTTTCAATGAATAAAAATGAATTATATCAATTACACAAATATGCATCCCATTTATTCAATTTGAGCTTTTTTATAGAAAGTTTGAAACAAAACTCTCAGGTCCAAATTGTCAAGCCTCAAGTTGATTCATTGTTGGATACACCAAACGTGAACAAATTTTCTAATATACCTACTGACTCAGCTTTGTCAGACTGGCTCATTCACTCTTTTGGCTCCATTGAAGAATTCAGGAATTTATTATTGAACTCAGCAAGAAGCATTAATGGAGATGGAATAGTGTGGGTTGTTGCAGAGAGTTCAATGAGTGAAAATTTTCTCAAGAAGAACAACAGTTCAAAAATGAATCCCATGTTCACCAATTTATCAATTGTCAATACCTACAATGGAGCCATAATCAATGATTCAGAAAGATCAGGACAAATCAGTAGAATGAAAAAGTTGGTTTCTTCACAAGAATCAGAAGACGATTTGGAATTGGGGTCTGTCAAACAGGCAGAATATAATATTGCATACCACAACAAAACTTTAATACCGATTTTATCAATCGATATTAGTCCAAGAAATTACTTACTTGATTACGGAGTATTTGGAAAACAAAAGTATCTTGAAAATGTATGGGAGTGTATTGACTGGGACGTGGTATTAAGAAGATTGCCAGAGAGGTCTAAACAAGTGATTTCATTGTAAATAGAAATATATATATACCTAATTTTTGATTACTTTTTTAACTATTTTCTCAACCTCATCCCAATCATCAGTTGGGACTCTTGTCATTTCAATATTACCAAAATACTCCTTTATGGCCATTAATGTCTCGTATGATTTTCTATCGTGAATAAAAGATATGGATACCCCAACTCTACCGAATCTACCCGTTCTTCCAATTCTATGCAAGTAGGTTGATGGATCGGGTTTTCCAAATTTGTCAACTGGTAAGTCGTAATTGACAACCATCGATACCGAAGCAATATCGATACCTCTAGCTAATACATTAGTAGTGATCAAGACTTTGGATCTACCTTGTCTGAAATCATCAATCAATCGATCTCTTTCGTTTGTTTGTAGACTACCATGTAATATTGAGCAAGTGTGACCTTCTTGTTTCATCTTGGAGTATAGAACATTTGCTGTTTCTTTTCTCTCAACAAATATAATCGAAGAACCAATGGTTAATAATCCATAAAGTTCGCACAAAACTTCGAATTTATGAGCCTCCGAATCACAATCCATGTATAATTGTTTTATACCTTCGACATTCAATTCTTCTTGTTTCAATTCTAGACTATTTGCATTAGGGACGAATTTCTCGGCGTATTGTTTGACTTCATCAGGGAAAGTGGCACTAAATAACACCAATTGACAATCTCTTGGTAGGGTTCGTTTCACTCTTACACATTGATCACCCAAGCCTTGAGCATCCAACATGTTATCAGCTTCATCCAATACAAATACTTTAACTTTTGCCGTGTTGATCAATTTTTTACGCACCAAGTCCAAAAATATACCAGGAGTACCAACTAACACTTGCTGATTGACACTTTTGCCTCTTTCGCTAGAGTCAGGCACAATCAATTTCGTGGTGATGTTGGTGAATTTGCCCATTGTTTCAATGACTTCGAAAGTTTGTCTTGCCAATTCTCTACTGGGTGACAAACATATACATTGGGGTAATTTGATGGACTCATCGACTCTAGATAACATTGTCAATGAGAAAGCAGCGGTTTTACCCGTACCTGATTGAGATTGTCCAATCATGTTTCTTGGTGGGTTGGACAATAATAAAGGTAAGGCTTTTTCTTGGATCTTGGATGGTTTATTGAACTTCATTGAATATAATCCTTTTAACAATTCTGGAACTAGACCCAATTCCTCAAAAGATTTGACGGAATATAATGGGGAGTTTGGGTCAGCCTGTAAGTCTGCTAATTTGACTTTGACTTCGTATGAGTTTTGAATTAGATTTGATTCTGATTCTGACTTAGAAGACTCGGAGTCAGGTTTTGATTCCTCTATAGATTCATCTGTTGTGGATTCTATGGGTTTTGAACCCTCTTTAGATTCGTTTGTTGTGGATTCTATAGTTTTTTCAAGGGATTGATCTTGCTTTTTCAACTTTTCTTCAGTTTTGACAGGTGAATTTTCCTCTTCTTCAGTTTTCTTCTCGTCCTTTTTCAATGAAAGACTAGCTAGTAAGTCCGATGCATCAGCATCGATTCTTTTACCTGACATTTTGGTCTATATAGAATTTTTTTTTTTTTTTTGTTGAAATACTTTGAAATATTTTGAAATTTTGTTTCAGAAATGGTTGAGAGAAAAAATTAAAGTGGTGTGTGTGTGTTTATTCAATCTTTATGATGTCTTGGACGATCAATCATTTCATAATTGAAGATGGATCTTCTAAATGGTTTTTGAAATTGAAACTCACGAGTCAATTCATGATACCCTTCATCATTGCTTATTTCCTCTTGATGTTTCATTCCTTGCACGTCACCAATCTTTGTGTCTATACCATTTGGCAAATTGAACATATGAGTTAATTCCAATTTATGCATATCTGTGACTTGCTTGGTGAGATAATACTCTAGTAAGATGTCTTCATCTTTTTCCAAGATCCTCACTATATCATCATCGTTTAAATTCTGTACCAAAGATGTGAATTTCTCTACATCGACAATATTTGAACTTGTCATGTAAGTTTCTTTATTGAACAAGAAATCTATTTTGGTATAATGAATCCACAAATTCAATTTATCAATGAAGTAGAAACCTTCGTAATCGTAACTAGTCAATCCTTTGGTGTATTCTTGTTTTAATATGGTTTCAATTTGGTTTGGAACGTATAAAGGCACTCCTCCCATCATGGTATAACGCAAAGGTATTATTTCATCATAGGAGTAAAAATGTGGGTACCGACAATTGTAAACTTGAAGCTCACCAGAGTATCGTTCTGGGGGTGTTTCATTTGACAAGCCTAATCCCGTGATATCAATGTATGACCCAGTGTCAATGTCTATGAATCGGGCGTCGATGTGGTTTTCTTTATATGATTTACCTCTGTGATGAATAAAAGTAGAACATTCAATGAAGTATTTCCCAAATCCTTCGGTGATATCTTCAACTACCAAAGTTTGATTATACAGTTTTGCAAATCTGATTAATTCTTGTGCTGGCATTTGGATATCGATATCTTCATCAAAGGGGAATAAAAGACCATCCCAATACCAACTCAACAACGGACCGTGTGCTATCCAACTAACAATTCCCTTCTCACTAGCGAATCTAAACCAATTACGAAGAATTCTGTCGAGTAAGACTTTTTCCCTAATCAACAATTCTTCCTCGTTCCAATTTTTCTTCAAGTATCGAAGTGCACCATTGAAAAACCTCCATTCGTAATGCCATCCTGCGTCATGGTCATTCTCTTCATTACCGAAATTCAATCTTGCCATTCTGAAATATGTTGGTTCCTTCTTTAAGGGGAATTTATTGGCGTATTTCAAACTTTCATAAAAGAGTTTTTCATTTCTTGTGAATCTCAATTGGTTTATTTTATCAAGGTTGAAATTTAATTCATTGGAGGTTAAATCTTTCAATTGATGTAATCTAGTTTGATATTGTTTGATTTGAGAATCGATTTTATCCTGTTGATAATCAAATGCAGATTGAGGGATATATAATTCTCTTGATTTATTAAGATTGGAATGCATTCCATATTGATCATTTTCAGACGTTAATATAGTTGGTTTAACTTGTTTAATCAATTTTTGAAATTCCAATACTGGATTTAAAATAATTTTCTCCTTCTTTTCATCGATATGATTATTATGAAGATAATTGTTGAATAAATCCCCATCTACAATTCTTTGTTTACCATCGATTTTGGCTTCGTAAGTACCACCATTCTTATTTAAGAATATGATAGATAATGGGTTTTTAGCATATGTCAATAAATGACTTTTTCCTTCCAACATTCTCACTTCATTTGAAGCTTTATTAGTTGGAGATTGACGAATGGCAAACCCAGGAATATAATTTGTAGATGGTAAATTCATCTCTTTCAAATCTTGAAACGTTACATCAAGGTTGTTAATACAGTAATTTTTTATCTTTGTTGGGATATGATGAGTTTGTTTTAGGTTGGCACATTTTAACCGTTGATTTTCTGGCTTGATCAATTCTTCATTCAACATGGTCAAATCCACCCAATCCGACCATGAAAAGGGGACAACAATGTCTTTGTTTCCATTAACATACTGATTCCTAATCTCAGATAAATAAATAGAAAGAGTGAACCGTGGATCATAAAACAATATAGGTTTATCTATCCAATTCAGTCGAAGAAAATCGGAAATATATATCTCGATTACGTAATCGGTTAATTCAGTATGACCCAACCAATATTTCCCATTTTGATTGATACTAACTTGATTCAATTTGAATAAGATCTTATCTTTGGAACTTAATTGTTCATAAGGTATATCTGGGATATTATAAAGGGTGAAATTGTGATCTTGAATCACTCCCAATTGATCATGTTCATCGGGTTGGAAATGTGTGATTGTGGTTATTTTGGGCAAATCCTTCAAAGAGCCTCCTTTGCCATTATGATAGTTTTGTTTATGATTCGGCGTTGGGGTGAGTAATGAAGATTGTAGATTATTATTGATGATTATGGATGGGGAATTGATTTTTTTCTTCAGAAATAGGTTATGGTCATATATGATAGTTGAGATGTATAAGATATTAACAATGAATATGATTGCAAAAATGAATTTTAACAGTTTTGATTGGAATAATCGATTAAACAATGGTGATTTGATGGAGTTGGGTAGTTTATTCATGGGTGTAGATAAAAATGCAAGTGATGGGTAATGAAAAGATTAAATAGTGATAATAGTAATAATACAATGACGTGAAGAATGGAAAGTGAGAATGAGATATAAACAAGTCTATACTTTATGAAGGTATGAATTAAGGTGGTTAAAATTTGATAAAAAAATTGTAAAAAAAAAAACATGTAAGAAATAATGAAGAAGAAAAAGAAATCAAAGCGGATAAAGAAGAAATGGGGGACAGATCTCAAAAGAGAAAGATCTGATATGAATACACATCGATTGTAAGATCCATTTGAAAAAGTTGTAATAAGGTTCTAGTGTCAATAACCGTTTGATATAACAACTCAATATGAAAGTTTTTATGCTATTACAGAGGGAGTGGAATCTGAGTCTAAGCGCATCTACCAAGAAGTCCTTATCTCTAACATAACTGTCTCATTAATTGTATTTTTTAAAACTGGATTAGATTCAGGAACATAACATAATTTGTAAGCTAGAGAATTTATGCACCTAAAATTTAAGATTTTGATTAAGCCACCATACAATTTTGTACTCAATGAGCTACTACACAAATTTTACGCAAACCCACAAAAGTGAAATATATAAGGTATATATTCATTAACCATGCTCTTTAATGCAATGTATACAGTAAATATAATCGACAGCAACAATCATAAATTCGTTGTTAAATGAAAAATGAGGATGAACTCAAATTAAAGTTGGAAATGAAGATGAAATTATTGGGAGTTGTAATCTATCAATACTTTAGAATGACGTATAAAGCGTGTATGATACCTGGAATGTAACCCAATATGGTTAATAAAATATTGATAAACAAGGATGAAGAGCAACCTCTTTCTAAAAAGACACCTAATGGTGGTAAGATGATGGCAAAGATGATTTTAATTATATCTGAACAAGTGAATGGCATTGTTTAATGGATACTGAATTGAATTGATATACAAAGGAATTGAAAAATTGAAAAGTAAGGAAATGTAGATGGGTATAAATAGTCAATTGAGTGTACCTAAAAATAAATATATTAGTATAAAAGTTTAATGAGTGTCACGCTTAAACATACGATTATGTAATAACATCAGCCTTTCGTTGGTTTTTCGTTTACAGTTGCACAATTTTAGCAGCAATTGAAATCATCTTCATTACTACTTTATTGAAGGCGAAGTCACAATGTAACTGTCTATAACTTTCTTACATACAAATCATTTGTGGGTTCTATGTGCTGTAATTAAGTATTGTAAATCTCAGTAGATCATGGTTTGTGTTACAAAGGTGTATTTTAAATGTTTTAAGCAATACAAATAAATTCATTTGCTATTGCATTTATTAAACTATTATTACTCTTCACTAATCCTCTTACTCATTATTTCTTAACTATAACAATTAGCTACCAACAACCCACACCACATGTGTCTTACATATAATCCCCACTGGTTAATTCTTACGTTTGCTACTTGTATTAGTCTATTCTCAGCCATAGCACACTACCCCCACAATCTCTACCCTTCTTTATGGTTTGTATTTAATCATTCCCCTTTGGTCTATTGATATAAACCGTTACATTATATATATTGTTTATTTATCAGGTACCACTTCCTCCTTCAAATTATATATTATTTATGACATCATTTATGACCATCTCTTTCTTCATACCTTCCTTCCTTCCAACCTTCTTTCTTTTATTACACAAGTTTCCTTCTCTCTTTTGTTTATTCAATCATGCAATATCATTTGATATACTTAACGTTCAAAATTTTCCTTGCTTTTCACATTTTCCATAACATCCATACAGCTATGTTTTTACTTAGTCAACATGCTATCACACTAATCAATTTTTCATCAATTCATCCACTCCTTGATCTACTTCACTTCACCCAGCTTCATAAACACCTAATTTAGTCGTGCATATAGATCAGGAAAAAATTAATATCACCAAATTAAATTTTTTTTAGTTTTCAAAGTTTCAATTGATGATTCATAAGTAAAATCAATTTGATTCAACCATATACAACATTCACCCTTCCTATTCTTATCTTTCATACACCACTTATACATCATGTCATCAGATAAATTACAACTCGACATATTGCAAATCATAAATGACAACAATGGCGAGATTTCAAACACTTTACAATGCTCCAAATTATCATCTATAGACTCAAACACTTTACAAGCAGCCTTGACTAGTTTATGGTCGAAAGAAATGATCCAGTTCTCCAAAATAGAAACCGACAAATACGTATTGACCAAAGAAGCCCAATCTTTTGTGACTAAGGGATTCACTCCTGAAGTGGAAGTTGTCAATGAAGTATTACAAAATAAAGGCATAACTATAAAGGAATTACAATCTAAATTGGGCGCCATAGCTAGTGTTGGACAAGGTAAGGCGTTTAAAAATAAATGGTTGACTAAAGACAAAGATGTTCTTGTTTCATTAGTTGACAAATTACCCGAAGATATAGTATTAAATGAATTGAAAATAATTGAATCTCAAGGAACGTTGGAAAACAATTTAAAGGAATTAACCGAATTGAAAAAAAGAAAATTGATTTCCCTTGTTAAAATCATTGGATACAAAGTCACTAAAGGTGATAAATTCGCTCTTGAAATTGTTAATTTGGAAACTGATATCACTAGTGACATGATACTCAATTCAACATGGAAAGATTTGAAATTCAAACCTTATAATTTCCAATCAGAAGGTATGTTTCCTCAATCTGGTTCCTTACATCCATTAAATAAAGTTAGAGAAGAATTTAGACAAATTTTTTTCGCCATGGGATTCAAAGAAATGCCATCTAATCAATATGTAGAAAGTGGGTTTTGGAACTTTGATGCTTTGTTTGTACCTCAACAACATCCAGCAAGAGACTTACAAGATACTTTCTACTTAAAGGATCCCAAACAAGCTAAACAACCACAAGATTCAACATATTGGTCAAACACTCAACAAGTTCACCAGGATGGAAAATACGGTTCCATTGGGTATAGATACCCTTGGAATGAACAAGAAAGTTTGAGAATGGTATTGAGAACTCATACAACCGCCATTTCAGCTAAAATGTTGCATGAATTGGCTAAAGATCCCAAACCAACTAGATTATTTTCCATAGATCGTGTTTTTAGAAATGAAGCTGTTGATGCTACCCATTTAGCTGAATTCCACCAAGTAGAAGGTGTTATAGCAGGTTATGATATCACTCTTGGAGATTTGATTGGGTTCATGGATGATTTCTTTGGAAAAATGGGTGTGGATAATTTAAGATTCAAAGCTGCTTATAATCCATACACCGAACCTTCAATGGAAATCTTTGCTTATCATAAAGGGTTGGGTAAATGGGTCGAAATCGGTAATTCAGGTATGTTCAGACCAGAAATGTTGGAATCTATGGGATTGCCTAAAAACTTGAGAGTCTTGGGTTGGGGTTTGAGTTTGGAAAGACCAACCATGATTAAATACGGAGTTTCAAACATTAGAGAATTATTAGGTCATAAAGTGTCCTTGGACTTTATTGAAACTAATCCAGCAGCTAGATTGGATGAATTGTTGTAGATATTAAACTTATAGATTATACAAATTGTAAATTTAAAATATCATCTTTTTTTTTCTTCACTCTAATCATAATCATAAATTATTCTCGATTTGACATTTTTCATCATCAGAATGTCCGATTCACATCCACAACAATATATATGTAAATGGAAGGAGTGTACTGATCCCACGCACACGAACCTCTCCAGTTTAGTCAATCATATCAACAATACCCATATATCTCCCGCTCATTCCAGTTCAAATTCCAATGTTTGTCTTTGGGAGAATTGCAATCGATACAATGTCGAACAACCATCGAGGTTCGCCTTGATCTCTCATGTAAGGACACATAGTGGAGAAAAACCCTTCTTTTGTCCTGTTCCAGAATGTGAAAAACATTTCAACCGAAGTGATGCATTGACTAAACATGTAAGAACCGTACATGATCTATACCCCATCAAGGACCAATTACAGAATCTAAAACAAGATATTAAATTGAAAAAAGTGAATGTCAATTTGAACATAGATGAAATTAATGAAGAAGAGTATTCAAAATTGATTGATTTTGATTACAATTTGAAATTACCATGGTGGTATAGTAAAAATTTCATAAATTTACTAACGAAAGGCGTTGAACAAGGTGGGAAGTTCGATACCAAAATCATACAGGAAATTCCTATTGACTTTGACCAATATAGATTAGCGAATTCAAGATATAAACAGTTTCTAAATGTCAAACTGGAGTCTGAAATTGACGACTTGATAAAAAAAGATTCTTACATCAAAAGCAACCCCAATATAATAAAGAAACAGCTACAATTCGAAAACCCCAACAAAGTCTACCCTGAAGTCAACCAGGGTGAGATATTGGACAAACTAAATGATGGGTGTAAAAACTTAGTCAGTAAGTATGACAATTTGAAAGATGAAGAATGGGAAAGTATGACAATAGACGGGTTAAAATCAGTACAGAATAATTTACTAAACAAATTGAATACTGGTTATAAGATCAATAAAATATTGGCGTCAAGATTGAGCGAGGAAACAAAATTGAAACGAAAACTATGGTTACATAATCAATTGTTAATAGATGCTAATGTGCATATTGGCTTACCTCCTAAACCAAGTCTGTCACCTCACAGAGTTATGCAGGATGAAATAGACCAGGAACTATTGAAAAATTGATTTTGATATTAACAATGTCGATCATTGATCTGCTATGAAAAGATATAACATACCGCAATTATCCCCTCTCCACAAGATGGTCTATCTACAATCTGGGTCTAGAATATAAACATAATAAATAGTTTATTTAAGGTCATATGAGAAATAAAATCACGTCTATTTCAATTTTATATCTACTTTGGTATAAATTGAAGATCGATTTAAAAATTGTCGCCCCAAACACTACTTTGTTTTTGCCCGAGAAAATATAATTTTGTGCC
Source organism: Insectozyma corydali (assembly GCA_003706475.3). Classification (NCBI taxonomy): domain Eukaryota; kingdom Fungi; phylum Ascomycota; class Pichiomycetes; order Serinales; family Debaryomycetaceae; genus Insectozyma; species Insectozyma corydali. The sequence goes on from PPLL03000013.1 coordinate 21,127, forward strand.
ACAAGGAATTCATGGCACAGCGGCTCAACGATTTGCAATGGAATGGAGAATTTGTTTCCTTACTCCTATTCTCTTGTATATAAAAATGGCAATAAGAATTTCCGGTACCAAACCAAAAAAACACGAGGCTTTATAAAAGTTTATTATGTCTTATTAATGATTTATGTATCATACATCAACTGTTCCAGATTACGAAACTTTGTTTGAAGTACACTAGTTCAACTATAGTGGCCTTGGGGTTTTCATTATTGCGTGTAAGATATCGGTGAATACGAATAATATTTTTTCTGCTCTAAAGAACATCAAACGTAAGATATTCTCAACTTTGTGACGCCAAAAGAATAGTTATTATATCTTAGACATTATCAGATTATCATGTTACACTCTGAATAATTTGACAATTGGGAGCAAATCACTTTTTCCATAATAGTGTTCATACTGTGACATGGGTGCCCAATCCATTTCCTTCGAAACCTGATCCCTCCAATTCAAGTTTCACCAGCTTCATCGATATAACCAATGGTTATTGTTAGTAGTTGAAGTCCGTTGGAACACAAAATACATTACTGAGTATATTTTTTGGCTCAAGAATAAAAGTGACAAAATTGATTACAATTTAGCACAAAATTACCAATATGGAAAAATTTAAATTGTGCCATTCACTTTGTATCTCATTCCACTGCATTATCATCTACATGCTTCAAGAATAAATAAACATTGTATGTTTTTCTCTTTTCTTTTTTTCTCATAATGTTCTAATTGGCTCTTTGTATCCACACTTTGGCTTGCTATTGATTTCATTAGAACAACAGTCAAACATGTCGTATTTGAAAGTCAACAGTATTGAAAAGAAATTCTCAAACTGTGTTTCACTCTAGAGACATCTTTGATCTTGGACAATTATCACCTTTCAACTCTCATCATTCAATTAAAACCAATGTAAGTTCTATCATGAATCGTTCCTATCTACGAAAATCATTTAATCCATGTAAAAACTATAAATAATAATTCCAGAAAAGCTGGAGCAGTAGAATATAATAAATTATTCCGTATTTTTATGTATGCAGGTTATATTCCTTTCAAATGTTAGACAGTAAATTTGAATATGGCTGTAACTTGCACATTTCATTGGATAATAACTGGAAAATTTTCTGATGTTGAGATTTGGATGCAAAATGGGTTTTTTGATTACATTTCATTTTCTGCGTTTCGTATGCACAATTGATTAAATAATATAAATAATAAACACAAAAATAAAATTTTATAATCTCAATTTCATTTCTATATATTCCAACATTCACCATCTATATATATATATATATATATAACCCATTACTATCTCCTACATACCTACTATCAATTATATAGACCTTCATTCGTTTCTCCGGGTGAAACTCCATTTGCATAATCACCTTCATTTCTATCCATCATCCAATCTATTCAGTTCAATCTTTGTTACTTGACTACTGCAAATTCTTGTCATTTAAGCTCCATTCCAAGATTTACCCATATATATATCTTATATAATACCACATATTTCTTTCACATCGTCACTCATCATGGACATACTCAACACTGAAGACTACTTATGGGATCTCATTGAACAACCATTGGATAAAACCAACAACAACAATGCACACGAATCAGAAACTTATCTCTCTGATTACGACTTATATTCCCACTTGGAATTGGCATTGATGAATTTCGACCATTCCAACACAAACTTGGACGATTCTTATACTCAAGAATCGATTCCAAGGTTAAACTCTCCATCTACTTGCTCACATTCTAGATCTCAGTCTAACACCGTGTTACAAAGTCCATTACTAGAGAATAAAAAACTACAACTGACAATCGATCCATTGAAAAATAAAAAACCATCTTTTGCTTCCATCGATGAAGATATTTTTAGTTATGACTACACTTCGCAACAGAATGTGAATATCAAGCACAAGGTGAATAAATCATCTCATACATCTCCAAATAACAACTCAACAGCAAGACCGCCGTTGAAACCATCCGTCACCATCAATTCCATAGAGACTTTGAATAGGATAAATTCAGATAAGAAAAAAGTGAGTCTAAATGTGGGAAACCCCTTTTATAAACCGATAAATTTGAAAATAACCAAATAATATACGTAAATCTAGTATTCATGAAGTAAGTAAATCTATTATTCATTAAGTAATGGGTCAAGAGCTTTGGGTAGTACTTCAGCTGCATCGCCTTTGAAACCCCATACATTTTTAACTTTCCCTTGTAATATATCATCATCTATCTCAGTGTTGAATACAGCCACTTTGCCATTCTTCAATAACACTCGATCGACATAACTGTTTGCAGGATATACTGTGCCTGATGTGCCTATAACCAAAATCAAATCCACTTTATGATCCAACTCTATAAAATTATCAATTTGATTCATCAACTTCACCAGTAGCGACTCTCCAAACCACACTACACCAGGACGCAACAATCCTTGACATATGGGACATCGCGGTAGGTCTTTTTCATCTATAGATTTCACAGGGAGGAATTTCGGACTTGTATTAGTAGGATTCATCTCACATTCAACTTCTGTGTCGTTTAATTCCTCAGTCAATGGATGTTCGTAATTATTTGAATCAACGTAGTTGCATGTGAAATTGGTGCATTTCAATTTGAATAAACTACCGTGTATCTCCATCAAGTTCTTCCTGTCATGACCACTTCGTATGTTTAACCCATCCACATTCTGAGTTATGGTCATATATTGGATGTTTGGCAATTTTGATAATTTCGCTAAGCTCATGTGTCCATTGTTCGGCACCGCTTTCAACGCTTGATATCGTCTATATGAATAAAACTGCCAAACTAATCCTGGATCTATGTAGAATGAATCGGGGGTTGCCAAATCAATCATATTGAAATTCTTCCATAGAGCAGTGGATGAGTTACCTCGAAATGTAGATAGTCCAGAAGATACAGAGAGTCCTGCTCCCACTAATGCAACGATCTTCTTACTTCTTAGTAGATGTTCTTGAAATTCATTCAATTGAAGTTGATTCATGAAGAGAAGATAAAAAAAAAATATCAACTTTGTGTTAATTATATGAAATTACATACATTTAATTTTTGATTTCATTTTGAATCTTCCACGCTAGGTACTTAGCTGAATGACCAAATTCAGTTCCATTATTAGTTATGATTCTGTTTGTTCCGGAGACTAATACTGGTGGGGCTCTATAAAATATCAACTGATTTGAAGAATCACCTTTTGGATTCAACACTCTACGTTTGTTATTGATTAATTCTCCTAATCCATTCAAATCATCAAGAATATTCTCGTGATCTTCATCGTCTTCATCTTCTTCCTCCTCATTCTCATCTTCCTCTTCATCTTCCTCTTCCTCTTCTTCATCATCGAAATGCCTACGTTTTGTGGGTATCGAAACTTGTTTATTTATCAAGTGTTTTTTCTCCCCCAACTCATAAGCTAATACACCCCCGAGTAATAAGTTTGAATAGGTCGATGTCGAAGTATGATAGTTGTTGTTTGTAGGCACAATCTGTTGAGTAGATGGAGTGGTGGATCGTTTAAACAACTGTTGATGTTGTTGTTGTTGCAACTGATGTAATTGTTGCTCTTGTAACTTCTTTGCTTGATTTTCTTGTAATTCAGTTTGCAATGATCTATATCCACCTGGAAATTGTTGTTGTTGTTGTTGTTGTTGTGGATGCATCATGGGCTTGTCAATTGATCCTTGTTGTAAGCCAGAGTACATCAATGGTTTATACGTAGAACCACCAACCGAAGTTGGTGCGGTTGACATTGTTGGAATGGTAGTAGCACTTGCTGGTAACGACGAATTACCCATCATTGATGGTCGTGCAGGCTCATGATTCGGTGATCCATGAGGCAATGCAGGTAAAGTTGAGTAAACGGCATTTGTCGAACCTCCACCTCCTTTCAATTGTGAAATTGGCGTAAACAAGTAAGCTCTACGTCCTTGTTTCACATCATCATGTTCAGTCACAGGAACAGTGTTTGGTGAAGTGATATATTGACCCAAATCATCATTAGGCAAAGGCGGTCCAAGGTATACTGATCCAGTGATTGGTGGTGAGTTGGCTGTTCCAGGAACAGGGTCAGGAATGTTCATACCAATATATGATCCAGGAGCTAACAAATGTTTAATTGGTGATTCATATTTGATCAACTTACGATTCTCATGTAATGGGATCAATGGTTGTTCAGGATCGTCTCTAACTTCGTCGGGTAAACATGCTTTCCAAGTTCTGATTCTGTTAAAAACGTGTGATGTCTCATTATATCTAAACTCACAGATAAACCATGGAGCATCTCGAGGTATGACTCCCTCTGGCAAATCTCCCTTTTGATATCTTGTCAAAAATAACACATAACAAGGTCCCACCACATCATCAACCAAGTGATCTCTATATTGACCAGTTTTACAAACTTCGTTTTGGAAAAATAATCTATCCACTTGATGACAAGTTTGCTCTGGTCGATAGTACCAACACATATTACAATATCTTTTACCATCCTCAGTCGACCACATTCTAAAAATTTGCCCCACAATAGGTCTATCAACATCAGCAGGATTTTTCATCAATACCCAATCCCCAATTTTATAACTGTATCCATGAGCTTCCAAAGTCTCCAATGGAAACCTCAAAATACCGTCACTCGAGCTTGAAGTGGCCAATATAATCTCTTTATCGGATTTACTCAATTCGGTTTGTATAACCATGTGAGCTTCCTTTTTGAACTGCTGATAATCTAAAAATTCTTCACTGTATGGATCATTTTGAAAATATTGTTGTGAATTGGCAAACATCAAGTCTAAATCATTGATGAATTCCTCAACACTGTGATACTTTCTACTCCTCACTTTGATTCTAATCTCACTCAAACTAATAGGATTGCTAATTATTTGATAATAATCGGGATACAGTTTCAAATCGGGCAATTTTTCGAAATGTTTAGTCAATGATTGACCTTGAAGACCTTTTAATTTTTTAAACCCTTTCAAAATCAATTTGATTCTAGTTTCAAAAGGTTTATCGATGATTGGAGGTCGGCCTCGTCTAATTCCAGACTCCACTTGTTGTTGTTGTTGATTGTGTCTAGAATGCTTTTGTTGATAATATGTTTGCTTGTTTATTTGAGTATTGCGCGTGTTATACCCGGTGGACACCAATGGTTTTGATGATATCACAGGCTCTGGCATCGCACTAACAACAGGAGTGACACTCATTTCATAATCATGACCATAAGTTGTAGGTATAGGTGTGCTTTCCAATGTTTGTACGGGAGTATTACTATTGTTTATTTTCAATTTTTGTTGATCGAATGAGTATCCCACTAATTGATCCTTTTCTCTCTCATTAGGTAACTCTCCAATATAAGGATAATTCAAATGGGCACTGTTTGCAATTTGTTTATCGTTTTTCAACTTGGGCAACATAACCTCAGTTATATAGTTTTTCAAAATTTGAGCATATCGATAAATCATGGAGTTTGGCTCATTATAATATCTCGCATTCCATGATATCAACGCAATATCGTTGATGAATTCTTGCGCATCAGTGTATTGAAACTTTTTTATCTTACGACCAACAGCATGCAATGATAATGGATTTTGAATGATCTTGTAATAATCCGTTCCCGTTCTTAAAGGCAAGGTGTGGAAAGGGATATTCACAAAGTACTCGCCATCTTTCAATTCATAAATGCCGTCAAATAGTGGTTGAATTCGACTATGTAACTTCTTTTTTTCTCTATCAGACATTGAATAACCTAATGTGTTTTTGTATATTTTGTTAATCAAAAGAAAAAAAAAAAAAAACAAACAAATTGGTCAAGTTGCACGTAAAATATAATAATTGAATTTCGTACTACTGTTGAGTAGCTATTAAACTATAAGCGATGTAAACAAGATTCTCCATAATTTACTACATTTCGATAAGTTGTGTGCAAAATTTCGTCAATGAGACCAAAATTTGTCTAAAAGGAAACCGCTCTCCTTTAATTATGTAAATTACCAAAAATCGCTCATTTGTTCAAATTCAATTCTGAAATATTTCTGGTAGCTACATCGAGGGAAAGGGGTGGTAAAGTTTTGCAACCAAATCAAAAAATGTTATATATAATTAATAGAATTATTACGGATCCTTTCTAAGGTATTATTAAGCTTTTACAATGAGGACGAGTGGCTATGTGTCTCTTGTTTTCATGATACGGTAACAAAATCCACACATTCTCTCCATTGATTTCAAAATCGCTTAATAATTTAGGAAGAAGTAAATGACTTCTTACCATAAGGCTTCTATTTCACGACGCTTGCTAGTCGAAAAACTATATTTCAGACGATCCTTAACAACATCATACACAGGGTAATTTTGAGCTAATGATATGCTTTGACACTCATGCCACAAACTCATTTCTTCGCCTATATATTGAGCTTTATTATTCTACGAATCTTTGATTCTTATCTGATTAATTTAGTAGTTCAAGTTAGTAATGAAATTTTTAACGCAACGATTCCATTGTTGGTGTCTACAAGCTTGGGAACCGGGCCAATCAAATTTACTGATGTTGAAAACAAATCTATCTGTCAACGCCAGCATCGCTGAAACTTTAGGTCTTCCATACAATTCAAAAATTGATTTCTCATCAAACTATGTGGGCCTAGCAAAGTCAGATATTTTTGAATTTGAGAATATCGAAATTACCTCAGAAGAGACATTTGAGGAATTAAATCAAAAGCTTTTGACATTGGTTTATGGCGGTAACTACTCAATTATCAAAAAATCAGACATCTATCTGACATTACTCAAAATCTATACGGAATCGGGTCAGAACTATGATGAGTTTCAGGAATTGACTCAAGATAAAATCGATCAACTCCACAAACACGATGAGCTCTGAAAATTGCGGCTGGCATTTTATAGCATGCTATTTTGTAAATTGGTTGTGTAACACAACCCCTTGACTTGATAACTGTCTTCAAATTGAATAGCATTGGTCTTGATGATATGATTTCTTCACTTCAATATCTATCAGACTGTATCACTACATTCTTAATAGCACCTAATAATTATATACCTAGATAAGCAATTTCCACGACTATGTTGAATTATTGTTGATGAGGTGTTTGTATATCCGCCGAGATCTACGGTCTCACGAACTTTCAAATGCGCTGACATCAAGAATTATATTTGGTCTAATCTCGTCTCAATCTTCGCTCGATTCTATTTCGCAACTACTGTATCATCAAAATGTTTACTGGGAGGTCTTCATATTATGAATGAACTTTGGTTTATGGACATTGTCTTGAAGCTTAGAGTTCATAGTGTTAGAAGTAGACGAGAGTATATCAAAATCTACCGTGAACATTACAAATACATTTGAGACGGACTCTCAGTCTCATCAAAAAACACAAACTTACGTCTCAGAGTTTCATTTCATTGGTATAAAACTTTATATAACAAGTAGAGAATGACCATATTAGGGCAAGATTATTGACGACGTGAATGTGTAATAATTAATTATAACATAAAGAACTGAATTGTAAAGGTATAATCTAATTTTATTCTGATGGATCTCCGTACAATCCCCAATGTTGTTCAACATTATATGGACCCGGGTCTTTCCAATAATCGTTGTACATGGTAAACATGATTGTTTTTGGCCCTATGGATTGGTTTATCGATTTTACTGCTGCCACTTGATTTGCAACCGATGGTACACATTGACCATAAGTGTCACCTTGAGTTGGCCATCCTGTTTCAGTAATCAAAACCTCTTTAGATGAACCACACACACTTTGTAAATGAGCAATTTGTTGTTCCAACCAAGGACCAGAATCTGAAGGTTGAACACCACCATCCCAATATGGATGCGAGTTTACTGCTAAATAATCTGACATTTGACACAATTGTGGATTGGCCAAATATGCAACTAAAGTATCGACAGTAACTATTGGACCAGTGTATGAAGGTGCATTTTGTTTCAAGTATTGTCTGGATTGATCTACTGCAGTTTGCATTTGTTGAACTGTGAAAGCACCAGCATTTACTCGCTCATTACCAATTGCAATTGTATGAACGACACTCCATCCTTGTTTTGAAGAATTTATAGCATTGACAATATTGCTCAACTCATTAGTTGGGGTACCTACATTCCAAACACCGAGGAATAATTTTTGGTTAGAGCCCATGGCAGATAACACATTTTCTATTCCAGAACAATCAGTTCCATACAATCTGATAACTTCATAGCTTGACAATTTTGCAATATCAGATGCCACTTCCTGAGCGCTTTTACAACCATCTGATTTTGTGTATGGTGAGTAAGTTATACCCAATGCTCCTGCTGCAACTTCTGCACCATCGGTACTTCCACCATTGATAGCAGTTGCGGTAGCGGTATTTATTGAGCCTGTGTATTTACCTGGTGATCCACCTTGAAATGCAGTTCCCAAAGTAGAAGCAGCGGCGTTTGAATTCAAGGAATTGACTGAGCCAGCAGATGAAACAGAGGGTATAATAGCTGCTGCTGATGTTGCTGATGATGGTGATGAAGCCACTACTGGTTGAGCGTTTGAGCTACTGCTACCACCAAAAAAAAAGTCCCATAAATCTTCAGCTGTTCTTCCTATTGCTGCTGTTGATGGTTGTGATGCTATCACTGCTGCGGATGTGGTTGGAACAGCAGCTAATGTGGGCGTGGCCGCTACGGCTGTTGGTTGAGTTGAAGTTGCAGCAACAACTGGTGCTTGTGCAGCTGGAGCTGTTGTTGGAGTAGTAGTTGTGGCTGCGTTATTATCAAATAAATCATCGAATAAACCGGCTAAGAATCCACGTGATGTCGTGGCTGCTGGTGTAGTGACGGCTTGTACTGCTGCTGCTGGTGTTGTTACCGCTGCCACTGCAGCTGCTTGAGTTGTGCTTTGTGAATTGAAATTGAATAGATTTGCCCAAAATCCGCCGGTGGATGAAGTGGTTGCTGGTGCTTGAGCTGCTGCCACTGTAGGTGTTGTTGCCGGTACTGCTGCTGCTGGCGTAGTTGTTGAACTCAATCCAAACAAATCATCTAAAAGTCCTCTTTTGACTGGGGCTGCTTCTGATACACCAACTATGGCTATTGAAGCTAAAATATAACTATATTTCATCAATGATCGAAATGAATGTTAGAATTTGATGTAAATGATTGAAGAAAAATTTTCCCTTAAATGAGTGATAGAATATATATCTTACTTCAATTCTATCTAGATTTCGATTTCATTTTATATGGAAAACATTGCATAAATGACGATTTTGAAATTTTTTACCTATTTAGTTTTTGCACCCAAACCCAATTTGCCAAATCGGGTAATAGACTGACATAAGAAATTACGTAATCGTAATTTTTTCTACCGTACTAACAAATAAAATCGTAAAATTGTGAGACTAGTTATAAACCGGTTTACATGATGCTTGGTCGTCAAGTGGGGAATAGTCATAGTGAGCGTAATATGGCACAAGCGTTGGATTGTATAAGATTTACTAAGCCCGAGTCATTCTAATCTGCATGGTGATTATGTCGATTTTTGATTACTGTTTCGAGTTAAAGAGTGGGATTCTAAGCCAAGCTAAAGCCGAGTTCATGAAATCGTCAAGACTAGTCATATAATTTATTCTGATTCAGAGGGGCATTAGTGACGGAGATATATAAACTTCTTGTTATAGTTATACTAAGATTAGTTACACCTTACAACAAGGGCCTTAGTTGTCTTACCCCATTCATTTATCTGAACCATTTCACTATATAATAAAAAATCACCAACATCATCACTACACAAAACCAAAATAACCATTTATCTTGTTTCGCCCTCCTTTCAACACTCCTTATTGTACCTTGGCTGACCCCTAATGTTACTAAACTAGTCTCGAAAGTCGACTGTATTTTCCTGAGTATTTCATTTTGCTCAATGATATCTTCAAACGCTTGCTGACCCATTTCTAATATCCTATCCAATTGTTGACTACCATTCTGTAAGGAATTTTGCTCATGATATAGACCTTCCCGGTACGACATGGTAGATTGGTCTTGTTGTGATGATGCTGGGTCGTAGGGATTGTCGTTAGGCACACTAACGTGTCTTCTCCCTAACAATTCCTGTTTATCAGATTGTTGCACGAGCAACTCTCTTTGCTTTTTTAACGAGTCGAACTTTTGCTGAAATTCCGTTAAATCATTATTGAATTTTTCTAGTCTACTTTCATGTTTGGTTGAAGATGATTGTGATATATTTTTATTCAATAGATCTGAATATTCTTTGATTGTTTTCCTAAATGCAGTGATGGATGTTGTAATTGCTCCTTGTAATGATAGCGGAGACGTAGACAAGTTTTTCTCAAACTCAGATAAATCCTTAGTTATGGTCTGCGTTTGTTTTAACCCATGATTATATACAGAATTCATGGTTGTTGATACTAGGTTACGCTTTTTTTTCTATTTTTTTATTTGTTTTTGTATTTAAACGAGTATATACATCTTATAGAAAGAACCTTGTGAATGTGAAAAGCAAAGCCAACAAACCAGTGCTTACTCCCATTAACCATTGCAACACTTGAGTCTTGACTGATTTGATCTGCATTTGCATGTTTGCAACCTCCTCGTCTATTCTACTATATGTATCTTCGATTTTAGACTCATGCACCGAACTTTCTTCTCTAATTCTTCCCTTCTCCAAATTCAAATCCAACCTCACACTAGCTTGGTTCTTGGTGATTTCTTCCTTTAGTCTGTTTTTCAAGTTTGTCAAATCGGTCCTCAATTGCTCTTGTTCTTTTTTCAAACTTGAAAATTCAGACTTATCGAGTGTTTGTAACTCACCTTTCAATTTGGCAAAGTCAACTTTCTGCTGGTATGCAATTGAAGATAGTGTCTCCTTAGTTACTAGATTATTTGTGATTGAGTAAATACCATCATTGATCGCTTGGTTTACAACACTCACAGCTGCCTCTGATTGCTTTTCATCGAACCCACCTTTTTCCTGCAACGATCGTACAAATTTCCTCGTGTCAAATTTCGTTATGGATGACAAAGAACGGATTGAGTGGTGGTAGGGAAGGTTGAGAAATGGTTTGAACATGATATATAGGCAAACTAAAATAGATCAAAAAAAAAGAAGAAAAAAGGCTGTATATATATCTGTGGTTATGATTAGCACAGTCTTGAGAAATGGGAAATATCGCTCAAGAATCATTTCTTTGATTCGATACAAGTCAAAGTACTCTAATATAGACGAGTTTAATAAGAATAAGACGAAATATAACTTCGGGTACAATTTCGATTCTATCAATGAGTTGGATGAAAAGATCAATCCTGAGAAATTCAAACAAAGAATGATGAATCAGAATGAGGAGATCGTGAATATAAACGAGATAATAGAGGCTGATCCTTCTTTGAAACAGTTCAAGGTTGGTTCACCCGAGTATAAATTACAAATGGATAAATTGCATCGAGAATATGTGATTAATGCACAAAAGGAACAGAGGAAGGAACAAATAAAAGAAGGATTCAGAGGGTTGTTCATCGCAGTAGCAACTATCATAGCTATTTTAACCGCTCATCAGGTGTTTATGAATTATGGACTGATAAAAAATCGATTATTTGCAAATTACAATTATAAAGATTTCAAGGACACAACTAAGAAATTATCAAACACAAAGAACAAACAATACAGGTTGGAGAAGTTGAATGCAGAATTGAGTGATGAAAATCTAAACAACTTGAAAGGCTCAAAGGAAAATACTGGGATTTACTATTTTGGTGGAGATTGTAAATTGCCAATCAGAATTCCAGAGTTCAATGACATGGTGTTTAAAGATGTCTATGTGGAAAAGGATTTAATCGTAGCTATTACAGATAAAGGAAAGGTTTATAAATGGAAAAAACAGCATGGTATAAAACATATTGAGATTCCATACAAAATTGAAAAGGTCACACCTACGGAGACCCATTTTTATTTCCAAACAAACAAGGGAGAAATCTTATACGTACCAAGAAACGAGTTTGGAGAATCATCAATTAGAAGTTGGTTCTACAAAACTCAGAAATTCTCAAAGGTGGAAAACGTTAAGAATATTCAACAGATGAGCTCGGGTAGAAACCATGTTCTAGTACTTGATAATCAAGGAAAGATATTAATATTGAACTCGAGCTCAAGAGGTAAAAATCGCGGACAATACGGACCGACTTATTCTCCATTCGAAAACAAAACTATTCCCCTCAATGAACCAATAGATATTACTTTGTTGAATAACGAGATCAAAAACGATAGAGTCGGCACAAAGATTGTTGAAAGTAGAAAATTCGAACATATTGCTTGTGGTGACTATTTCAACATCGCGTCTGATATATTTGGTAATGTATGGACTTGGGGTGACAATTCATTTGGACAATGTGGAGAGGTAAACACAGTAGACTTAAAACCAATACCCAAACCTGTATTCAACAAACGAGACTTGGCTAGAATATGCAGAAATGTTACGAAAGCAACTAGCTTAACTATCAAGCAAGTGTTGGCGAGTCATGACACTTCCTATTTATTATTAAATTTCAACGATGAACAAGATGTCATACTAAGTTTTGGAAACGGTATAGAAGGCCAATTAGGAGGAGGTGTATATAAGCAAATATCATGCTGGCCAGAGATCATGAAATCATTAGTCAATTTGAAAGAATTCAATGAAGAGGAAAATAAAGTCACCAATATTAGTGTCAAAGATTTAAGTGCTGGTAAGAATCATTTGTTCGTCACTCTTGATAACGCAGGAGTAAACAAGGATGTATTAGTGTGCGGCTCAAATGAGTATGGACAATTTGGAAATGGAAAGAAAATCAAATCAAGTAAACCAATTCAAATACCACAATTACTAGAACCACAAAATACTAATAAATCACAAATCATCACTAATCTCAATGACACAAACAACAAAAGATTGGCACTTCTGGATAATCAAAGAGTGGTCGCTGGTAAAGATGCGTCAGTTATTTATTATTGTAAATAGTCTATAATTTAAAGATATCATTTAAAATCTTCATAGTGTCATTTGGATTGTTAACCGCATGACCAATTGTTCTTGGATCATTATAAATCTCATAATCATTACCACCTTGATAAGTTTTATCACCAAAGAAATGAATGTTTTCAAAGTTTTCATCTTTAATGTGTTGTAAACAATAAGTTTTGTCCCATCCAGTTGGGAAAACATCAAAGGAAATTTGACCACCAATAGAGTAAGTCAAACCATAGTCATGAAATTCTTTCTTCAAAGCATTGACCATGTCTTCTCTAATTTTATGAACTTTATCATAAGCGTCGTATTCATTTCTTTCTTGAGTAGATGCGTTTCTACCAATTGGTGAAACATTGATCATACCGTGTCTAAATTCGATAAATGTACCTCTTCTAATTGGTAAATCTATATCCGATAAGTATCTCAAGATAAATTTGACTAATTTGTTATATTTTTCTTCACCGATCCACTTGATGAATGATTGTGAGGCTAATTCTTTACCCAATTTATAAGCGGTCAATCCGTTTTCACTGAAACAGTAGTCAAAATCTTGCAAAACATTTGGACCTAATTGTTCGACTTGTTTGGATAAATCTGATCCACCAACGAATCCAATGACAACTTTAGATCTTAATTTTTCTAAAGTTTCTTTCATTTCAGGAGAAATGGTCAATCTAGCTGGGGTTAAAGTACCATCGACATCAAACAAGACTAAAGTCTTTGGGTCTTCTTTTTGTGAAAATGACATGTTGGGTATAGTTTGAAAATAGAATAAAAGATGGAAATGTTTTTTTTGAACAACAAAACAAAAACAAAAATAAAAATAAAATTTAAAAAATTTCAAACGTGTTGCAACCGTCTAACGCATCTTTTATGTTTTTACATTGAAAATTGGCACCTTTTAGTGAATAGTTTGTGAAGATATCAGACTCACTCAAAGCACCATTTAGTAATGTTAAAGGCATCAAACGTTGTGAGTATTCTTTCTGGGTGATAAACTATGCCTGTTTTATTCTCGAAAACACGTTGTCTTTATAAAGAACAGATTTCCCAAGTTGAACACAAAAGGTGAGCAGAGAGTTACATGAAAAAAATAAGTATAAACTCTTCACTAGAATAATGTTGAGGGTCCCAATAACATAATTATCGTTTATTACCTGTTTATGGTCTTTCCCACTCGTTCTAATGTATATCAAACACAGCTCACTGGTATCCTTGTAATACATAAATCATCCCCTGTTTCAGTAAATTAATATTAAACTAGCATAACCCTTACCTTCCTTCTTTCTTACGATGATACTCATTTATCGCGTTTTCTTGAACTTGCGTCACATTATCCAATATTTTCATTGCTGTTTCATCGTCGTAACTCAATTTGATAAAGAAATAATAGATATACAAATTAATTGAAAATAATATGGTTGAAATGGTGTACCCTATGAATATCAAGGTTTTTTTGATACAGTTTTTCTGACCATCGTTGAGAAACGGTTTTGACAATTGCGTAGGGTGGTGTAGCTCAAATTGTTGGTTTAGTATATTTTCGTGTCTTTCCTCTGACGGGTTGAATAGCAGTAAATCAGGTTCTGGAGAGGAGAACGCATGAAGCTCATCTTGGCTGGTGAAATAGTTGGAGGAGTCAAAATCGGAGCTTGGCATATGGTCCATTGAAGAGAAGAATGGTTTGTAGAAAATTCAAGGAGTTGATAAGATCTTTTTCTTTTAAAATATTTACATCTAGATTAATTGAATACCCAAATGGGAACTATTTTACGTTGCTACCAATTACAGATCAGTCACTGACTGACATGTGACTATAGATATGATATCAGATCTGATTAAGAAATAGATGTAAGATTAGAATTTTGTTTATTTATTCTACACTTAAATTTCTTCTGGAGAGTATTGGTAGTCTGGGAATTGTCTCAAGTTTTCTTCCAAAGGACCTTTCTTACTCAAGAATTTAACATAAGCACCATCGTCTTTGACTTCACCATTGTTCATTTTTTCAACATAGTCAGCTCTGTTTAATGGAGTGAAACCCCATTTTTTAGAAATGATGATTTTTTGTTGACCTGGGAATTTATATCTAGCTCTTCTCAAACCTTCAATGACAACCTCTTTGTTTGAATCTTTAGTTCTGGCAGACATAATGACTTGACCAATAGAGACTCTAGCGGCCAAACCGTGTGGTTTACCCCAAGCACCTCTCATACCTTGTTGCAATCTATCCGCACCGGCACATGACAACATTTTATTGATTCTCAAGACGTGGAATGGATGGACTCTAACTCTCAAGTGGAATGAATCTCTACCTGAAATCTTGGTGATATATTTGTTAGCACAGATACGAGCAGCTTCCAAAGCTTCTGATGATAATTGTTCCAATTCATTTGAAACCAAGTGGACACACAATGGGAATTCAGCAACTGGAGCTTTTTTTCTACCTAAATCATAGATTCTGATTTTGGCGTCTGGGACAGCTCTGTTGTATCTTGATTTTGGATATGGTTTGTTCTTACAGTATCTGTAACATCTAGCTGGTCTTCTAGCCATCTTAATCTATTGTTAGTAATTGTAAAAAATAAAAAGGAGGATGAAAAAAAAATTTCACTGTGGAATATGTCTCAGTTTTATAAAGTACATTGATTACAAATCAACTCTTTAAAGGTGTCATGGAATTTTATTGATTTTCGGCTGTTGTTTGTTTCACTTGTATAATTGCTGGATATACCACATCTTTCTTCAGTAGGATTAGACATACCTTGTATAGTTGTTATTGATAATTTAGAAATAAAATTCTTTTGTTTTATTGAAGGCAAGATTAGTAATGGTAGTTAGTGCGACAATCAGAAATTGAAATTTTGAGACCTATCTTGTTTCACGTGACTAACGCATGTCTTTTATCGTATCAATCTTTATCCCCCATCTCATCTCTAAGATCAAATCAATCGATTTACGATAGAAATGGGTAGATACAGTGTTAAACGATACAAGACTAAAAGAAGAACAAGAGATATAGATTTAATTTATGATGATTTGTCAACCAAAGAATCAATATACAAATTGAAAAATCAACCATTGGATGAATTTAAGCCTGGATTGGGTCAATATTATTGTATCGAATGTGCTAAATACTTTGAAAACCAAGTCAGTTTAGATAGACATCAATCTTCAAAGATACATAAACGAAGAGTTAAATTATTGAAACAAAGACCATATACCCCATTAGAAGCAGAGGCCGCTGGGGGTGTCAACATGACCAAATTCATGGAATCGGTTGAGAAATATAAACAAAAAGAACAATACAAGTCAAACAATCAAGAAGAATTTGATAAATTGAATAATCAAAAGAAAGATAACTTGGATGCTATAATAACGGGTGTTCCATCTGAGGAATTTGTCAAACAACAAGAGAAGGATAATTCTATACCTCAGGAAGTTACAATGACTGAATAATTTCAATTCGTATCAAATCGAGACTGGACTCTCATTAGACGTGGTAATTTATAGAGTAAAACGTATGCATATACAAATATATATATAAATATATTTACATTCGCATACTAATTCTTTTTTATGCATGCAAAAAGTAATATGAGATTGAAATTGAAAGCGAATCAAAACTCCACAACTTTGAATATTGATTTAGATCAATCATTTAAACAATTTTTGGAAGATGTGAAAAAGAGCGAAAAGTTACATACTGATATCTCCGAAAATATAACTCAGATTAAAACGGGATTCCCTCCGAAAGCAATTGACCTAGATTATGACATACATACAACAATCAAAGATAAGGGCATCAAGGACGGAGATCAATTGTTGATTGAATTTTCATCAAATAAAAGAAAATCAGACGACGCAACCATCCAATCAATAGATCAAAAGAAATCCACCAAAGATATTCCATCAGTATTTATCAAGGACTCCAATAAATATTTGGTGTTGAGAAATATTCCCGACGACAATTCTTGTTTATTCAATTCTATATCATATGCATTATCAGGAATAGATTATCCTGAAATTTCCCCTCCTCAAGAACTCCGGAAAGTTATAGTAGACTATATCAAAAAAGACGAGGATTTGTATTCAGAGGTAATTTTGGGCCGTCCCAGAGATGACTATTGTAATTGGATTATCAAAAAAGATAGCTGGGGTGGAGCAATTGAGTTAGGAATACTAGCAGATTGGTTTAACATAAGAATAATATGCATTGATATCGAACTGGGGAATTTCTTACGATTTCAAAATGAATCTAATAAACCGTCGAGGTATATAATATTAATATACTCGGGTATTCATTACGATGTATTGAGTTTGAATAAGGAATTGCTCAATAAAGAAACAGATGAGAGTGTATGGGAACTAGAAGAAGATGAAAATATCATTGACGCTGCTCATAAATTGTGTAAGAATCTACAAACTCGAAATTATTCCACCAATACAACCACATTTAGAGTACGGTGTCTAGATTGCTATTCAGTACTAGTAGGAGAGATGGGTGCTTCAAATCATGCAAACGAAACTGGACATTTGAATTTTGGTGAAGTAAAGTAAATAAAACTGTTTATATCATCGAGACAAAATAAACGCAAAAAAATTTCTGAACAATCAATATGTCAAAATCAACTGAAATATTTTGTATGTATAGATCTGTTAATGATACCTTTTCATTACTAACATTATAGGCCGTTTTCCTAAATCTATGGAATTGATTCAAGATTATGAAGATATAACCCCACAACCAAAAGCCAATCTCGAATGTCGATGTGCTTTGTATTCTTCCAACGGTGAGAGATTTGCATACACTCAACCTAATGAAGTCGTGATATTCGATACTAAAACTAAGGCAACATTGTATCACAAGATTGAGATCGATGATGTGTTGGACATAAACTTTTCACCAAAAGGTACCTTTTTGTGTGTTTGGTGTAAACCAATCTTAATAAATAAAGAAAATGGTACTTGGAGTAATAATTTGAAGATTTTCAATTTACAAACAAAAGCTGTGATTGCCGAATGGTCAGTCAGAAATCAATCTGGCTGGAAACCTCAATTTACTAGTGATGAAACCATATTTAGTAGAGGGTTAAATCAAAATCAAATTTTCTTCTATGAACTCAGTTCCGATTTGACTGACATTATAAATATCAATACACCAAGTCATAGATACAAAATAGCAGATTCAAAACAAGTTTATCAAAACTTTCAGATTTCACCGGGTAAAAACCCAGCCGTGGCCATCTTCATACCTGAAAAAAATGGGAAACCAGCAAATGTTTCGATATATAACATTCCCAATTTCAATCAACCGATCTGTAACAAAAACTTCTTCAAAGCTGAAAGGTGTCAATTGAAATGGAATGATCTAGGTACTGCATTATTAGCGTTGGCATCAACCGATCATGATACAACTAATCAATCATACTATGGAGAAACTAATTTATATTTATTGGGTATCGCTGGTAGTTACAATTCAAGAATCGATTTGAAAAGAGAAGGTCCAATCCATGATATCACTTGGTCTCCAACTGCTAGAGAATTTGCCGTGAGTTATGGTTATATGCCGAGTGAAACTACATTTTTCGATGCCAGAGGTAATTCGATTCATCACTTGCCCACTTTGCCTAGAAATACTATTTTATACTCACCACATGCAAAATTTGTTTTAGTTGCTGGGTTTGGTAATTTGCAAGGTACGGTGGATGTTTATGATCGTCAAAATAAATTCAACAAAGTAGTCACTTTTGAAGCATCAAATACAAGTGTTTGTGAATGGTCACCTTGTGGAAGATTCATATTAACTGCAACTACAAGTCCAAGATTGAGAGTGGATAATGGTTTGAAAATCTGGCATGCAAGTGGGAAATTGATTTATTTGAAAGAATATAATGAATTGTATTCAATTGGGTGGAAACCTCAAGATTTATCATTGTTCCCACCAATAAAATCATTAGAGTCTCCCCCAACTCCTCATGAGTCGACAAAAGAGTACATGGCTAAAAAAGAGGCTGCTAAAAACTCTGCGTTGGAGAAACCAAAAGGTGCTTATCGTCCTCCACATGCTAGAGGTGGGTCAAATGCACCTGCTTCCTCCTTGTATCAAAAAGAAATTCAAAGTAACATAAAGAACGGCTCCACTCCGCCGCCACCAGGATTGTCCAAAAATGGATTTGGTCCAAGAAGAGTTGTGCCTGGTGCAGCGCCAGTGGTTGAAAAAGAAAGTAAAGCAGCTGCCAAAAATAGGAAAAAAAGAGAAAACAAAAAGTCTTTAAATGAGAAAGAAAATGAGGAAAAAATTGTAGAGACTGAAGAAAACGATTTTGGGGTCATTGGTGGTGTTTCTTCATTAGAAGAGAAAAAAATTAGACTGTTGTTGAAAAAATTAAGAGCTATCGAACAATTAAAAATGAAACAAGCTAATAACGAGACATTAGAGGCTACTCAATTGATTAAAATCCAAAAAGAAGATGAGATAAGAACTGAATTGATCGGGTTAGGCTGGAATGAATAGTATAGATTATATATAAGGATACGTCTAACTCGTTTGATTGTTAAAGAATAGTTTTAAATACCTCTGAACAGTAAATAATGAAAAGTTATGGGTGAGTGAGTTATTTTACAATTTTTGTCAAGAAACTGCGTCGAGACCCATTATCTCTATTTTTTGACCAAATTATACAAATTCTACAATTGATATTAAAGCGATAAGCTTAAGTAACCTAATTCTCAATTATTCAATACAATACGATGTAATAAATTCCTAGAATTTAGTTTAACATATACTGATAGTTTGTAAAACGAGATCTGTCATTTTAAAATAACGATTTAACAAAGGTGGCAAATTGCCTATTTAATTTAGAGATCTACTAGAAAGATAGCGCAGCTCTACCTAAGCGAATTGAAGCAGATACATGTTTCGGTCATAAGCTTTCAAGATCGATTAAAACAACATTCAAGTCAAGCTTTTGTTCAACTCATAGTTAAAGAACGCCAATAAGGTAAAGCGAAGAAGCACGGTAGGAAAAAACTCCTTTCAATGAGATTTGATACTAAATGTTTTGATTTTGTGTCAGGATTACTGATTTGAGTAAAGTAATTGAAATTGATTTTGTTCCGACTAAGGCGTCTCTATTTGTCTCCGGATGCACGATTAATTATTTCAAAGTACACTAATTTTTATATACACAATTTCACTGTCTTGTTCTGTAAATTTATAAACAGGAAGTAGAAATAGAAATAGACTGATGGATGCTTCTAAATTAAGAAACACCCAACTCAATGTGATTTGAATTTGAAAAACTTTGAATATTTACTTTGGGTAGTATCATGAGGATTCTTATTCATTCCTAGAAATTATTTAACTCTATTTCTAATACATGACGAATCACATAAAAACAGTAATTTGTTAGAGTGATTCGCGTCACGCTACTTTTATTAGGATCAAGTGAAACAGTTTTTGGTGTTTGTACTACTTGTAAATATATATTCAGTATAAAGAATAGAAAAAAAAATCAATAAAAAAATGTATGAGATCTTAAATGCTTCAGAAAAAGGAAACGAATCAGATATAGAAACAATTTCTTATATGAACACTTGTAACAGTACAATTATACTCATAGCAGAAATGGTATAAACAAAGTCAGAGCAAGCTTTAATGCCAATACAATTCAAGATGTGAAACAAGGAAATACTATCGAGAAAATACAAACTTTAAACTATAAAATTTGAAAAGAAAGCTTTCACCCAATATTTTCTTGAAATCCGTATTAAACGGGCGAGTGAATGGTACAACCGGTAATAGAATTGATAGTACCCGAAATTTGATAAATATTAACACCGAAATTTGAGTTGAACCTATTGATTTTATTTCATATTGAATTAATAATGTGGACATTAAAGTATGCGCAGAATCAAAATTTTAGTTTTGTTTCGAGTTTTCGTGAAGCGTGTTTTGATCGGTTTATTAGTACAAGGTGCATTATGTCTTAATTAAAGTTGCTAATATTAAAGAATCAGTTACACAACAATAGGCTGAGAATAGGATGAAAAATACTTACATAAGAGATTATAAATTTAAATTTATTTTACCCTTCTAAATTTTCTATTATTATCCTTTATAGAGCTTATTTTACAAGCCTTTAACAATAGTTAAAGATCAAATCAACTTTTATTGATTAAAACCTTTTATTCTTTGATTCAAAATTTCATATTTTTATCTTTTTTTTTTTTCCTTTTGATCTTTTATAATTTATATACATTTTTTATTTTTACCCTTCCTTTCTTTCTTTCTTTCTTTTCAATAATAGTCGTTTTACCACAACATCATATACAACCATCTCCCTATTCTATTCAATCATTTACCATCACCAACCATCAGATTAACTATCAATCATCACCCATTCAATCAATCATAATCTTTACTTCAATTTTTCATTTGATATCATACATTCGCTTACTTTCATTCAAATCAAATTTTAGAGATTATTGTATTCATTGAGATATTCGATTTAATCAAGTAAAAGAAAGAATAAAGATAGACTAGATATATAAGGTATGTACTAACCCATTCATTTCAATAATCAATCCAAAGTGTAAAATAAAAGAGAGTCGATTCGTCGAGACAAGTTTTCTTCAAGATGGCAAAAATCTTATTTAAGGGACGGTAAAGAGTGTTATTAAGTTAGATTACACTGGGGATATTCAAATAGTTTGGCGACAGTAAGAATTGTAAGGAAATCAAATAGTAGTGTGGTTTTGAAAAATCATAGCCCGATTCACACGAACATTTTTATTACTAAGGAATACCACCGAATGTAGAAATTAAATGTTACCCATTTGGAATTATAGCCGATTTTCTATCGCCCAATAATACCAAAACATTCAGCTCATAGATACTGCAATTATCCAAAATTATATATTTGTTAGGGTAATCAAGAAGCATACGCAAGACTCACGAATGTTAAGGTTCAAGAACAATTTAAGTCAGCTGAAGCAGAAAAAAGCGAAATAAATATTATCTACTAGTAAGAATATGCAACAAAAATACAACTACAACGTCAACTTCAATTTCAGCTACAACTATTGCTACACTTGTTCTCAAAGTTTTAGATTCAATATTTGTCTTTACAACTTTGTCAATGCTTATCACTTTATTACTCAGTAAACTACTCAACACTGAATTTCAAGTATCCCTAAATCATTGCAAATCTCGCACAAATCTAATCGCACAAAATCATAAATTACCAGTTTCACTTTTCACCAAAAAAAGATTATATTCAATTTTTTTTTTTATTTTTCCACGATTGATTGAATTTTTCATATAGCCAAGTATACTAACAGTTTCTTTATTAGATGTCGTATAACGATAATAATAACGGTCATAATAATAATTATTATGACCCCAATCAACAACAAGTTCCAGGTGAAGGGTACTATCAACAACCTTATGACATAAATAGTCAACAACAACAACATCCACAGGGGCAGCAAGATTACTACGATCCAAATGTCCAATATCATCAACAACCTTACGATATTGACGGTTATCAGGATCCGTCTCAGTATATGGGACCAAATGGCCAACCTCAACCTATGCAAGGTGGTTACAATGCTGATCCAGAAGCTTTCTCCGACTTCAGTTATGGTGGTCAAACTCCTGGCACTCCAGGTTACGACCAATACGGTACACAATACACTCCATCACAAATGAGTTATGGTGGTGATCCAAGACTGAGTGGTGCTTCCACGCCAATTTATGGAGGTCAAGGCCAAGGTTATGATCCTTCTCAATTTCAAATGTCATCCAATTTGCCTTATCCAGCTTGGTCTGCTGATCCTCAAGCTCCAATCAAGATTGAACACATTGAAGATATTTTCATCGACTTGACCAATAAATTTGGTTTCCAAAGAGATTCAATGAGAAATATGTTTGATTATCTTATGACTCTATTGGATTCTAGAAGTTCAAGAATGTCACCAGCTCAAGCATTATTAAGTTTACACGCGGATTACATTGGTGGTGAACATGCAAATTATAGAAAATGGTTCTTTTCTTCTCAACAAGATTTGGATGATTCTTTGGGTTTTGTGAATATGACATTGGGTAAAATTGGTAGAAAAGCTAGAAAAGCTAGTAAAAAATCCAAGAAAGCCAGAAAAGCAGCTGAAGAACACGGTCAAGATGTTGATGCATTAGCTAATGAGTTGGAAGGTGATTACTCTTTAGAAGCTGCCGAAATCAGGTGGAAAGCTAAAATGAACACCTTGACTCCTGAAGAAAGAGTTCGTGACATTGCATTGTATTTATTATTATGGGGTGAAGCCAATCAAGTTCGTTTCACACCCGAATGTTTATGTTATATTTATAAAACTGCTTCCGATTATTTACAATCACCATTATGCCAGCAAAGACAAGAGCCTGTTCCTGAAGGAGATTATTTGAATAGAGTCGTTACACCTATTTATAGATTTTTAAGATCACAAGTTTATGAAATTTATGAAGGTAGATTCGTCAAGAGAGAAAAAGATCACAATAACGTCATTGGTTACGATGATGTCAATCAATTATTTTGGTATCCCGAAGGTATCAGTAGAATTATCTTCGAAGATGGTTCTAGATTGGTTGAAATACCTCAAGAAGAACGTTATTTGAGATTAGGCGAAGTTGAATGGAATAACGTATTTTTCAAAACTTATAAGGAAATTAGAACTTGGTTGCATTTTGTTACAAATTTCAATAGAATTTGGATTATTCATGGTACAATCTACTGGATGTATACTGCTTATAACTCACCATCTATTTACACTAAGAACTATGTCCAAACTAGAAATCAACAACCTTTGGCATCATCTAGATGGGCAGCATGTGCTATTGGTGGTGTTTTTGCCTCATTGATTCAAATCTTGGCTACTTTATTCGAATGGATGTTTGTTCCTAGAGAATGGGCAGGTGCTCAACATTTAACTCGTCGTTTGGTATTCTTGATTATAATTTTTGTTGTCAATTTAGCTCCTGTTGTTTACACTTTTTACATTACTGGATTAACTTTATACTCGAAATCGGCTTATGCTGTCTCGATTGTGGGATTCTTCATTGCTGTTGCAACATTGGTATTCTTTGCTGTCATGCCATTGGGTGGATTATTCACATCCTACATGAACAAAAGATCTAGAAGATATATTTCAAGTCAAACTTTCACTGCCAATTTTATCAAATTGAGAGGTTTGGATATGTGGATGTCATATCTTTTATGGTTTTTAGTTTTCCTTGCCAAATTGGTTGAGTCTTACTTCTTCTTGACATTGTCTTTGAGAGATCCAATTAGAAATTTATCCAAAATGACCATGAGATGTGTTGGTGAAGTTTGGTATAAAGATGTTGTTTGCAGAAACCAAGCTAAAATCGTTTTGGGTTTGATGTATCTCGTTGATTTGTTATTGTTCTTCTTAGATACATACATGTGGTACATCATTTGTAACTGTATCTTTTCAATTGGAAGATCATTTTACTTGGGTATTTCCATCTTGACCCCATGGAGAAACATTTTCACCAGATTACCAAAGAGAATCTACTCAAAAATCTTGGCCACCACTGAAATGGAAATCAAGTATAAACCTAAAGTTTTAATTTCTCAAATTTGGAATGCCATTGTTATTTCAATGTATAGAGAACATTTATTAGCCATTGATCACGTTCAAAAATTGTTATATCATCAAGTTCCATCTGAAATTGAAGGTAAAAGAACTTTAAGAGCTCCAACTTTCTTTGTCAGTCAAGATGATAATAACTTTGAAACTGAATTTTTCCCAAGAAACTCAGAAGCTGAAAGAAGAATTTCATTTTTTGCTCAGTCATTAGCTACTCCAATCCCAGAACCATTACCAGTCGATAACATGCCAACTTTCACTGTTTTCACTCCTCATTATTCAGAAAAGATTTTGCTTAGTTTGAGAGAAATCATTAGAGAAGATGATCAATTTTCTAGAGTTACTTTATTAGAATATCTTAAACAATTACATCCTGTCGAATGGGAATGTTTCGTTAAAGACACAAAGATTTTAGCTGAAGAAACTGCTGCTTATGAAAATGGTGAAGATTTGGAAAAATTGAGTGAAGATGGATTGAAATCTAAAATTGATGATTTACCATTTTATTGTATTGGTTTCAAATCTGCTGCTCCGGAATATACTTTGAGAACTAGAATCTGGGCTTCTTTGAGGTCACAAACTTTATACAGAACCGTCTCAGGTTTTATGAACTATGCTAGAGCCATTAAATTGTTGTACAGAGTTGAAAATCCTGAATTGGTGCAATATTTCGGTGGTGACCCTGAAGGATTGGAATTGGCTTTGGAAAAAATGGCTAGAAGAAAATTCAGATTCCTCGTTTCCATGCAAAGATTAGCTAAATTCAAAGATGATGAAATGGAAAATGCCGAATTCTTACTCCGTGCTTACCCTGATTTACAAATTGCATTTTTGGATGAAGAACCTGCTTTGAATGAAGATGAAGAACCAAGAGTCTATTCTGCTTTAATTGATGGTCATTGTGAAATGTTGGAAAATGGTAGAAGACGTCCTAAATTCAGAGTCCAATTATCAGGTAATCCAATCCTTGGTGATGGTAAATCAGATAATCAAAATCATGCAATCATTTTCCACAGAGGTGAATATATCCAATTAATTGATGCGAATCAAGATAATTATTTGGAAGAATGTTTGAAAATTAGATCAGTTTTGGCTGAATTTGAAGAATTGAATGTTGAACACGTTAATCCATATGCTCCATCAATGAAGAACGACGAAAATCAAACTAAGAAAGATCCTGTTGCCATCTTGGGTGCAAGAGAATATATCTTTTCAGAAAACTCTGGTGTTTTGGGTGATGTTGCTGCAGGTAAAGAACAAACCTTTGGTACTTTATTCGCAAGAACCTTGGCTCAAATTGGTGGTAAATTGCATTATGGGCATCCAGATTTCTTGAATGCAACTTTTATGTTGACTAGAGGTGGTGTTTCTAAAGCTCAAAAGGGATTACATTTGAATGAAGATATTTATGCTGGTATGACTGCCATGATGAGAGGTGGTAAGATAAAGCATTGTGAATATTATCAATGTGGTAAAGGTAGAGATATGGGTTTCGGATCCATTTTGAATTTCACAACTAAAATTGGTGCTGGTATGGGTGAACAAATGTTGTCTAGAGAATACTATTACTTGTCTACCCAATTACCTTTGGATAGATTTTTGTCATTCTACTATGGTCATCCAGGTTTCCATATTAATAATTTATTCATTCAATTATCCTTACAAGTTTTCATTTTGGTTTTAGCAAATTTGAACTCCCTTGCTCACGAAGCTATCATGTGTTCTTACGATAAAGACGTTCCTGTGACTGATGTGTTATATCCATACGGTTGTTACAACATTGCTCCTGCTGTCGATTGGATCAGAAGATATACCTTATCCATCTTTATCGTTTTCTTCATTTCATTTATTCCATTAGTTGTTCAAGAATTGATTGAAAGAGGTGTGTGGAAAGCATTCCAAAGATTTGTAAGACATTTCATTTCGTTATCCCCAATGTTTGAAGTTTTCGTTGCTCAAATCTATTCATCATCTGTTTTCACTGATTTAACCGTTGGTGGTGCTAGATATATTTCAACTGGTAGAGGTTTTGCTACTTCCAGAATTCCATTCTCAATTTTGTACCTGAGATTTGCAGATTCATCCATCTACATGGGTGCAAGATTGATGTTGATTTTATTATTCGGTACAGTTTCACATTGGCAAGCACCTTTGTTATGGTTTTGGGCTTCATTATCCTCATTGATGTTTTCTCCATTTATCTTCAACCCACATCAATTTGCTTGGGAAGATTTCTTCATTGATTATAGAGACTTCATTAGATGGTTATCTAGAGGTAACACCAAATGGCACAGAAATTCATGGATAGGATACGTCAGATTATCAAGATCAAGAATCACTGGTTTCAAACGTAAGTTGACTGGAGATGCTTCTGAAAAAGCTGCTGGTGATGCATCAAGAGCCCACAGATCAAATGTATTCTTTGCTGATTTCTTGCCTTGTTTGATTTATACTGCTGGGTTATACGTTGCTTACACTTTTATCAATGCTCAAACTGGTGTCACTAGTTATCCTTACGAAATTTTGGGTTCAACTGATCCTCAACCAGTTAATGCTACATTGAGAGTTGTCATTTGTGCTTTGGCTCCTGTTGTCATTGACTGTGGTGTTTTGGCAGTATGTGTGGGAATGGCATGTTGTGCTGGTCCATTGATGGGATTATGTTGTAAGAAGACTGGTGCTGTTATTGCTGGATTTGCTCATGGTGTTTCTGTCATCATTCACATTGTCTTCTTTATTGTCATGTGGGTTACCGAAGGGTTCAATTTCGCCAGAATGTTGTTGGGTTTGGCTACTATGATTTACATTCAAAGATTATTATTCAAATTCCTCACCCTTGCATTCTTGACCAGAGAATTCAAACACGATAAGGCCAATACTGCTTTCTGGACGGGTAAATGGTACGGTTCAGGTATGGGCTGGATGGCATGGACTCAACCAGCGCGTGAATTCGTAGCTAAAGTTATTGAATTATCAGAATTTGCAGGTGACTTTATGTTATCTCATGTCATTTTATTCTGTCAATTGCCTATTTTGTTCATTCCATTAATTGACAGATGGCATTCAATGATGTTGTTCTGGCTCAAACCTTCAAGATTGATCAGACCACCAATCTACTCATTAAAACAAGCTAGATTAAGAAAGAGAATGGTTAGAAAATACTGTACCTTGTACTTTGCCGTTTTGGTGTTATTTGTTGTCATCATTGCTGCTCCAGCTGCAGCTTCGGGTCAAATCAAAGTTGATCAATTTGCAAACATTGGTGGCACGGGCTCAATTGCTAACGGTTTATTCCAACCAAGAAATGTATCTAACAATGATACCGGAAACCATCGTCCAAAATCATACAGTTGGACTTATCTTTCAACCAGAGTCACTGGTTCAACTAAAGGTTATTCCACCAATCCATTTTAAATGTATAGTAAATATATTGTTTGTGTTATAGATATTTGAAAAAGAACCTCTGTTAGATACCAAGTAGTTACATTCCATGATTTTGTTTCATCTATCCACATTTGGTGAATTTTCAAATTGGTTGCAGTGTTAATATTTTTGCTTGACATTTTAGCTGCGAAATTTTTAATTCCATACACCAAATTGCAAATCATCGTTTATTGTGGAAATCTATAGCTCACATAATCAAATGTCAAACATCAAACACCAAATACAAAGCATGGCTCAACTCATCAAATATAAAACACCAAATTGTTAATGGTGGCTTTAGTATTGATATTCATATTCCATTTTAAGTATAGATAAGCCAAGGTGGTACTTCAAATTGATTTCTCATCAGCTTATCATTTCAATGAAATTTGCTATCACTTCAATTGCTTTAACTGTTTTTTGCTTTATCAACTGCATCGGGTGTTAACAAAAGGGAAGCTGGTGGGCATTACGAGCCTAATGATGAATACTACACTCCAACCACCACTTACGACAATGATTATGACGGTTATGTTACTGCTTTCCTTGATGCATTTGCTTTAGGTGTCAAGGATTACTACGGCAAGATCAAAGATTTGAAATTAGTCTATGAGATTGACGATGGGCAAATGGAGTATTATGACAAGCATCCTTGACCAATTGACGAAGAATGTGAAGAAGATGACGACAAGTATGATCACAAGAAACGAAAGCATGATTGGAACAGAGATTTGGAGAGCAAAGGCTATGATTCAGAAGATGATGATGGATATTCAACATTTAAATATCCATTCAACAAGATCGACAAATCAAAAGTCAACACTTGGTTCAAGTTAAAAAGATCAATCTTGACTACTAACTCGGGAAAATTTGGTGAGATTCTGGCCAATCATCAATTCCAAGCTGATCCATTCTCAGGTCAACCAGATGCATTATTCAAAAAAGGATTTGCTATTGTTTACAAGAAAGGCGATTGGTTATTGGCCTTGAATAAATCGACTGAATTCTGGAATGCAAAAAATAACGAATATGATACTTTCAAGATCTATGATGCTCCAATTTCAAAAGAAAGCAAACCAATCGAGTTAGTAATCATTAAAGTCGATGGTAAAAAATATTGATGATAAGTGAGGGTTGGTGGGCAATTAATTTCTCTGACTACTGTCAATTATTCATTTCTTTTAATCTTTAATATACGATACTTTTTGAATTATGAATTTCACTCTCGATAACAAATTGAATTATAATTAAATCAATATGTATGAAAAGTTGCAACAGGATCTCAGAAAAAATCTCAAAATAATATACCATGAATATTTTGAGGCTTCATGATTCCCCATTGTCAACCAGATACCTCCTTGGACTGCTTATATTCATAAGCTTGAGTCTATTCATATTGAAATATCAACAATATAGAATCTTGCTGCTCACTGAACCGATTAAATTTCATGATGTAAAGATCCCATTCATTCAATTGATCCCCAAATCAACTATATACAATCCTTGGGTGATTGTAGTGGCTATATTTGCAGAAATATCCATAATTACCTTCATTCTTTCCTTTTCAATATTGTTTGTTGGCAGTAAATTTGTTGAGAGATTTTGGGGACATGTTGAAGTGATCAAATTCATTTTGATAGTTGGCAGTATCACCAATTTGATTACGGTAATAATTGCAATTATATCAAATATAGTCAGGGAAGATGTCAAAAACATGACTAATCCTTTAGGTGGAGGAATATCATATTATTTTGGCTTTTTGGTTGTGTTTAAACAATTGATTCCCGAACACAATATTGTATTATTTCGAGGATTGATCAATTTCAGAATCAAACACTTACCATTTGCATTGCTCATTGCTCTTTCCGTTTGGTCATTAGTGACTAAGTCATTATATCCTGCCATTCCTTCAGTATCGAGCTTTTTTGTCTCATTTGTATATTTGAGATTCTTTCAACAACTGAATGTCGACTCAATCTTACCCGGTGGGAATAATGATGTGTTGGTCGGAGACGCATCTGATACCTTTCAATTAGTTGAGTTTTTCCCAATTATCTTGAAACCATATTTGACTCCTGTGTTTAATGAAATTTACGAGGTTGCAGTTTTGCTAGCGATTGTCACTCCCTTCAATGATGAGATAATCGAACAGAGTAATTTGAGAGCACAAAAAAGACAAGAGCAGACTCGTAGATCGGCCAATAGTGCAGTTGCCGAAAGAAGAAGACAAGTTGCATTACAAGTGATTGAAGATAGAATAAATAGTAAATAAATAATCAAAGTTCGCGTTGTGAAAATCAAACAAAGTGGGAAAAAAAATTTAACAACGATGTTTAAACCACAATTCAAACCTAAACATGGCAAATCGTTCTTACCACTACCTGCGACATTCAATAGAATAAATCATCGTAAAAAGTTACCAATAATATTAATTTGTATAGTGGTGGTGTATTTCATATTCCCATTCAAGTTTTTATTTTCCTCAACTGGCTCAATTACATATCCACGAGCACACCCACTTACAACAGATCAAATTATAGAACTATCATCGAAATACATATATCCACCTATTGAAGATGCCCCATTACTAAAGCAATTGACACCATCGAAATTGATTAAATTCGTCAAGGGTAAAGACCCAAAGAATCCAGATCAGGAACGAACCATTGTGAAATCGTTAAATGCATTCGATGACCCCGATCCAAAAAAGCAAAAAATCATAGAGGAGGAAGAAAATAAGCTTTCTGATTTGAATAAGGCCAAGAATAGATTTAAAAACCAAGATAAGATCGTATATAGACCAAAAGTGAATCAAGAATACCCTGAGATAATTATCGTCACAGCCGTTGACTTTGACAAATATTCCTTGGATTCGTTGACGAAAATAGTCCAAAATAGAGTAGATTATGCTTACAAGCAGAAGTATGGAGTCTATGTGCGTTGGTATCAAGAGTTTGCACCAATGTTGAACAATATCGAGGAGTTAAGTGATGTGGAAAAGAGAAAATGGATAAGATTGTATTGTGTCAGAGCTGCTATGTTTGCATTTCCTGAAGCGAAATGGATCTGGTATTTTGATCAAGACGGTTTAATCATGGACCAAAATGTGAATATTCAACAATATTTACTAAATTTGAACACTTTGGACTCAATAATGTTGAGAGAGCAACCATTGATCCCTCCTAATGGTTTGATAAAAACATACAAGAATGTAAAGCCAGAAGCGATCAAATTGATCCTTACCCAATCGGAACAAAAATTGGAAACCAATTCATTCTTAATCAAAAATGATGACACTGGGAAATCAATTATAGAAACTTGGGCCGATGACTTATATTTCAATTATGGAAGTTTCCCGTATGGACCAGATAGCGCATTGACTCATATACTACAATGGCATCCATTTATCTTGAGTAAAACAATAATCGTGCCGGCAAAAACCATAAACGCTGGCCATCAAAGCAAATACGAAGAAGGTGACTTCATAGCTCAATGGACCGATTGTAAGGATCTAGAGTGTGAAAAAATCGTATCGATCTATCAAGATAAATTGAATAAATTAAAATCATAATCAAAACTTATCTAATGTTACATTTTTGAAACTTTTCACCAACTCTGTATCGATGAAGTCGTAATCGCTGTTTCTCATTTTATCTAATTTGATACGTCTTATGACCTCCCACATCTCTATAATATCGTTCATTTTCCTAATACTGTTTTCATTTTCACAATTGACAGTGGGTATCACCATTTTAAAATTTAGAAAAATGATAAAGTAAGCTAACTCCCTAAATGAAGAATGCTCACTATAAGGTAAGGTATACATTCTAATCAACTCAGACTTATTCTTTTGCGGTAGGATATGTTTTGAATATGAAAAGTCTGTTTGGTTTGTTAAGATATCGTGTAATCGAGGTAGGTCAAACTCCTCATTTTCTTCTCTCTTTGAAAATGTCCATCCTGTAGGTCTTAAAGCGATACATCTCTCGAAATGCTCAAAGTATTGATTATGATTGAAATAATTTGTTGTTTCCAGGATGTTCCCTACAATTTTCATCGGCACCAAATGTATCAAAGCGTTTGGGGACTCTGGATCAATATCGTCATCAGTTAAAACCAGATTTAGATAGTCATCTTTATAAGTTCGTAGAATATCATATTTATTCTTTCTATTGTTGATGTTGGAAACGTAAATTTTCAGATTCATCTTTTTCAGAATTGCAATAGCCAATTTTTCTTTCCCAATGACGTATGACCCCACCAAAATTAAAAACTTTCGTTTCTTTTTAGTTGGCTTCCAGAAATCAGTTATCCTTCGTTGTGTCAACATACCAAACCATTCGTTGAATAGGTTATTCAGCGTCGAATCGTGAAATAACTCTGCAGCTTGATCACAAACTAATTCTTGTTTAGGAAAAATGTATGTTGGAGACATATATGTAGTGTCTAGGTAGACTTTATCAATCATAAGCACATTCTCACTTTCTACGTTATATTTTATCAACAAGGGGTGGGTTAGTATAGTTTTATTGACTCGAAAATCACCACAGTGA
Source organism: Insectozyma corydali (assembly GCA_003706475.3). Taxonomy (NCBI): domain Eukaryota; kingdom Fungi; phylum Ascomycota; class Pichiomycetes; order Serinales; family Debaryomycetaceae; genus Insectozyma; species Insectozyma corydali. The sequence goes on from PPLL03000013.1 coordinate 53,829, forward strand.
AGAATAGTGAATTTGTTACCGTCTAGGCCATAACTTTCAAATAGAAAGATTGCCGCCCCAGGGCAATGATTTGCAGTTATAGGAGTGACGTATAAGCCAGGTGATGTCTCATCGGAAACAAAACCTCCGTCCATGACTGGATCACCCTCGTATGCTTGTATTTTATACTTTGTGTCCATTTCCAAATGTTTAATAAACTTTGAGTCAATTGAAAAATATAAAGTCAACAATTTCCCCGTTATCGTAGTACAATAAATGATTTTTTTATATTTTGCTTCATTTTCGAAATCATCATCGGTGAATACTCGTTCGTATGCCCACTTTTTAGATATACCGCCGTAATGATCAGCGTGAAAATGTGTGAGAAAGTATTTATCTATGAATGTACTAGGAGCAAAGCAAAAAGCGTCTACTGATAATTGATATTTTAGATTTTTCGATTTGTCGACAGGAAAGGTCATTATTTTCAATGGTGGGATATTTTTCTTTGTGAATTTCGATGTTTGAACACCTACTGGGGGTTTGATAACCTTTGGCTCATCGCGTATCTTTGTCTCTGTATTGACATATCGTTGACGTTTGTCTTCCAATTTTTCGATTTTCCTTTTTTTAGGAGATGACTCTTTGACCGTAGGCTCTTTCTTGATTGGCTTTTTGACTGGTTGCGTTTTAACAGAATTTATATCGACAGATTCATTTTCAATGGACTCTTGATACTCTCTCTTCACTGTGACTGTTTTTTGCAGATCAGTTTCGACAAAAGTAACCCTGACCAAACAAGTATCTACGTGGTCGTTTCGATCTACCAAACTCAAATGAGCTATATTGAACTGACATATAGGACATGGAACAGGCACCACTGGCTCACGGTCCTCTTGTTTGACATGCACTATTTCTGTTTCCACTGACTGTTGTGCATATTTCAAAATCGAACTTTGCAGCTTTCTCTTAGACATGATTTAATTTTTGAGTATGTCATTGGAAATTTGATAAGCTTAATTCAGATTTTTTTTTTCTTTGATTGCCACTGCAAAATTCATGGGGTTACTCACCATCATAAAAAAACAAAAATTAAAAGACAATGAGATTAGAATATTGACATTAGGATTAGACAACTCGGGCAAGACCACAATCATTAAGAAGATCACAAATCAGGATGTCAGTAAGATATCACCAACAATGGGATTTCAAATAAATTCAACCGCGTATAACAATCACACATTGAATATATGGGACATAGGAGGACAGCAAAGTTTGAGAGCATTCTGGGGCAATTATTTCGATAAAACCGATGTGGTTCTTTGGGTGATTGATGGGTTGAGTCTCGAAAGATTAAATGAACTGTTTAAAGAATTGCAAGACAAAGTTATTCTACAAGATCGATTGGATGGGTTGTATTTGATAATATTAGTGAATAAAATAGATCTAATTCCCAAGACTGATATGGTTGACTTGAAGCAGAGGATAAATGGTATTTTGCAATTGGAAAAGCAAATACCGAGGGATAAATGGGATATACAGTTGATCAGTGGGAAGACAGGTGATGGCATCACTTCAGTATTGGATTGGATAGTGACTAGAGAGTATGCATAATTGAATTATTTAATTACGAATCTGAATGGAAACTAAATTGACTTCCGAGATGCTTTTTATTATTACGCGTTCGATATGTAGATATATTTTTATTTTCGCGTATTGATCGCGTGACGAATCTGCCCAATTGGGTTAAATTGCCAGATGGAATGTTTATGTTTCTTGTCAAATAAATTAAATGGGCTTTTAACCCTTTCAAATAGGTCAGTTAATTTACTCGATGTAATCTTTCTCCATCTGTATCACTCAAATTCTTTAACTCACATCGCATGTTACACGAAGATAGGTTCTAAATTTTCTCTTTAAAATTTATATAATACCATTCCATTTTCTTCTTATCCAATTGTGTGACTATCAATCAATATTATGAGTGCCCAAACCACTAAACAACTATTACAAGAATTCTACCAGTCGTCTATCTCACAGAATGAAAATTTAATTGAACTATTGGGTGTTGTCAAACCATTGAAATCATCTTCATCATCTTCGTCATTTACATCTATTGCTCGAGGTTTATACACCAAGAACACCAAACTTTTATCGTTGATCAATGCGTCGCTCAAAGATATTGATGGAAATGAAATTCAATCTTTTAAAAATTTCGTTAATGACTTTATAATCTGGTTAGACAATGATGGGATAGTTTTATTTGAAAAATATTCAACTCAAGTACTAGTACAACAAGATTCAAATGATTGTCGATTATTGACCCCAATCAACAATTTAAAAAGTTTCATCACATTCATCGACTCATGTCACACCTATATTAGAAACCCCTTTGTTAGTGAAAAATTAAACACTTTGACTCACAAGTTGAAATGTATATTGAATGACTTCAATCAAGATTCAAGCAATCAAAAATTAAACAATATACTATTTAACAATATCAAGCCATTCAACAATAATCAATTGGTTTCTAGTTATTTCACCATCGACCAAATTGTCGATCGAACATTTAATGCGAAATTGCTTTTGAATAATGAACCAATTGAGTTGTTGTTACTAGATTTAGTTGGAGTTGGCCAATACAATTCATTAGCTATATTATCAATTGACTTTAAACAAGGTTCTGAGACTAGAAGTTTGGTATATCCACCCTTTAGAGTAAATGAGTTATCATTATCACATACATGTACAACTATTGAATTAAAGCCAATAGACTTTTCACAATCCATAGATGAAACTGAAAACTTGATTATAGAGTTTAGTGATTTGCAATTACTACACTCATGGGTTGGTAAACTATCCACCATTTGTCCTTTGGAAAGAAACAACTCACCAATCAGTGAGAAGTTCTTATTACAATCAATCAATCCACAAAATTCAATGTCGGGATTGGGAATTAATCTAATTTCAGACTCGGATCGTAAGAAATTCATGTCTTCAGAGGAAATAATTCTACAACCCGCCAAATTCACTGAGCTAATTTCACCACCAACATCCCCGAAAAAATCAAGCGAGTCAATCATAAGCTCATCATCTATACAAAACCAATATGATAAATCACTTCCATTGATTAAGAAATCTTTAAGTTCAGACGACGATGACGGTGATGAGAAATTATTCCATATAATTAATCGAAGAAAATTGAGCGAAGATGAAATAACACAACATCAAGAACGACCAATCTCGTCAGCTGCCAAAATTGAAGAGTTGACACCCAATAGTATTGTCATTGACAATGATCCAATTGAAATCAACGAAGTGTACACAAAGCCAAGCTTTGCTCAATCTGAACCCAACTTGGGACATTCGAAATTTTACCAGTTATCAACTGGCTCAGCTGTTGATATTGACAACTTTGGTAAGACATACCAGCCATCTTTTAGCTTATTGCAGAATGATTCCACGATCACACTTTCAGCTCCTCACAAATCCAAAAGGAGAAAATCCATTTTCAGCATTTTTAAAAAGAATAAATCTGTTGATACCCTCAGGAAAGAAGAACTTGAAATTGTTGAAAGACCACAATTGACAAGATCGGCTTCATCTTTACCTGCTCCCTTTGCATTACCTTCATCAACGTCAACGTATTTTTTTAAACAGTACAAAGATGGGTCATCTTCATCTTTCTCAGATACAGAATTAATCATACCACAAGAAGTCAAGGACAGTATAAATCAAGATTCCACTGAGGATATTTTCATCAGCGAATCTTCACCTAGATCGCTAAAGATTTCAAAATGGAAACAATCACACGGAAAATGGGAAATGATTACTGTTTCTGAACATATCTTTGTAAAAATTTGTATCAATTGTGATCTCAATCAAAGCTGGTTTATGATGTTTAAGGAAGAGGTAGTGGAAGGAGAGGAAATTGATATTCCTGTCTTAATATTAAATTTGACTACCCAAACTGAAATAAGACAATCCTCAGCATTAGACTTGCAAATAAATTCAGTGGACACCATTACTGGTCAAAATATATTAATAATGATCAGATGTTCCAATGGGGATTTAGCAGGACAAATTGTAACTAATATGGAATCTGCAATTCATGAATTGAGTTCAAAGTCATTGAGATCATCAAGAATGATAACATCAGACAACACCATATCAAGTTCGATAATGGATCCAATGCATTCGAAATCGCTGACCTTCACCAGCTTGAGCCTGATTGATTACAAAAACAACATCAATTCAGATGAAACTTATAATTCATCAATCATAAACAATCCAAATTCAATAAAAACAATAGAGATAGACCAAATGATTAGGTTACAAAAAAATGTTAACCTACAGATCAACAACCCATCGAGCTGGAAAATCTTGAACATGTACCAATTGACAATTTATAAGATCATTGATCACTTGACGCTAGATAGTTTTTACCACTTCGAATTAATCAATGAAAAGGAGAAACATAATTGGTTGATTTCCAGTAGTACAAGATTCAATGTGATTGAAAAAATTGGTAAAGCTGGCTTGCTAATCAAATGCAATGAATCTGAAGTTTACATGATTGAATGTAAAGGTAAGAAAGAATTCAAAAAATTATATGATATCTTTTTGTAAAAAAAATACACAGAAAAAAATAATTTGACGCCAATCCAAATGATTTTTTCAATAATTCTCTTATTGATCGTTTGCACGGTTGCAGATAATCATGAAACGACTATACCAATCGAGATAGTAGGTAATAAATTCTTTCAATTAGACAAACAGTTTTTTATCAAAGGTGTTGCGTACCAGAAATCAAGGCAAGAAGGAGAACCTTATGACAACACAAAAGAGCCTCATTACATTGATTCCATGGCCAACCCGTTTTCTTGCTTACGGGATTTGGAATATTTGAAAGATTTAGGTATCAATGTGGTTCGCGTTTATCAAATATCGCCCACTGCAAATCATGATGTCTGTATGGATGCATTTGCAAAAGAAGGTATTTTCGTTATCGCCGACTTATCAGAACCTTACAATTCTATAAAAAGAGATAGTCCAAATTGGGATACAAATTTGTTTACAAGATACAGAGACGTGATTGATACAATGTATAAATATGATAATTTATTGGGCTTTTTTGCTGGAAATGAAGTTGCAAACTCTCCTGCAAATATTGATGCATCTCCATTTATTAGAAGTGCAGTTCGAGATTGTAAGAAATATATTGAAGAACAAAATTATAGAAGAATCCCCATCGGTTATGCTTCAAATGATAATACGGACATAAGAATGAATTTAGCAAATTATTTGGTATGTGATCTACAGGATGAATATAGTCAGATTGATTTTTTTGCAATCAACGTTTATGAATGGTGTGGATACTCGTCATACACTGAATCAGGGTATAGGGAACTTACATCTGCCTTCCAAAACTATCCAGTTCCGGTATTTTTCAGTGAATTTGGTTGCAACACTATCAATCCAAGACCCTTTACTGAAATCGAAGCTATTTATGGTCCAGCAATGTCTAAAGTATGGTCCGGTGGTATAACATATGAATATTTTGAAGAGGAAAATCATTATGGACTAGTAATAGTTAAAAAGGATGGTCAATTAGTGAAACTACCCGATTTTGAGAATTTGAAAGATAAATTTGAAGCAGTGGAATCACAAGGTATTTCCAGGAAAGATGTTGGAAGTAAACAAACTATTTTGTGTCCGTCTAACGACAAGTGGTTTACTAGTCATAATTTACCAAACAACCCTGATCAAGGAAAATGTGAATGTGTATGGCAATCTCTAGAGTGCGTAGTGATTGACGACAATGGATTTAACGAAGAAAGTTTTTTGTCGGAGTTATGTAGAAAGGTCGATTGTAAAGACATAATGTCGGATGGTAGACTTGGTAATTTTGGAAAGTTTTCAGATTGTAACCCAATGGTCAAAGCTTCTTATGCATTGAACAAATATTATGACCTATGCGATAAAGATGAATCTGTCTGTATTGCTCAAGGTAAAGGGAAATTGATCAAGAACAACGTCAATTTGAAAAATAAATACTCAAGCGACGGGAGAAATTGTCAAGCGTTACTATACGAACTTGACGATGATGATAAAGATATCAAACTCAAAAAACCTCTAGAGATAAATTCAAAAAACTCTCATAATAAAACTTCAATCAAGTTGAAGTCACTAGGCTTGAAACTCACCTGGAACAGTTTTTTAAACTATTTACTATTTACATTAATAAATTAATCCTTTTTGGGACCCCAATTTAATCCTAAGAATCCTGTTCCTCTACCAACTTTGGGAACTAAATTCGAGCGAGGAGGCTCAACAATATAAATCGTTCTATGTCCAGGAATATCTAATGCAATATATGCAAACTCAGTGCTCCAGAATGATTTGTCGATTTGTTCTAATGTCACAACACCATACCTGCCATTATCAGCTTCAACTTGAAATTTCATCAATAGAATATCCTCACCTTGATTATTTTTGGTCTTTGTGCTTTGAACCGGACGGTTTCTAACCCATTTATCAGCAGCAACAATACCATACGCTTTTAAACGATCTCCTTTTGAGAAATTCAATACTTTTTGGGCGACTTCATTCTTTTCCACTAATTTGACAGCTTTGTTAAATGTTCTAGTATCTCCGCTGGGAAAGAATAGTTCAGAGATGATCAAGTATACGACCAATACAGCAGTTATGGAAGCACCAGTGACTAAAACTGTTGATAAGGAAAAAGTTGTGGCCCTTTGGATTCTATTGAGGATAAGTTTCCCTTTTACATCCTTGTCATGTGGTGGAGGAGGAGGTGGTGGTGGTGCTGTTTTTGTAGAGTAGAATTTGGAAGGTAGTCTACTTATTTGAGGTTGTTTATTCCTAAGGAACGAAGCATACGATGAAATTGATGGAATAAGCAAAGATCTTTTTATTATTGTATTTAAGTAAATTGGTCTCAATCCAATTTTAATTGTTTGTTGAATAGGTAACATGATTGATTTAATCAAGAATTTTTCCATTGCAAAATATCACTTCATGAATCACATTCTACCACAGAAAATACAGCAAATACGAGGATATCGATCTGAAACATAATCTTTTGATTCATATCGTACATCTATTGTATTCAAAGAGGAAATTTATTCTTTATCACCGGACAATTGATGGAAAATTACGTACACTTGAAGAATATATCAAAGGTTGGAAAATTTGTGTGGAGCTTACAACAAACGAGCCTCAAATTGCATTGTTATCAATTACGACGAGTCAAAAACAAGATGAGGATAAATAATACTTCCATAACGAGTCTTAAAAGGTTTGTTTTGGGCTTGTTTTGGGCTTGTTTTGGGCTAGATTTGTATGAACTTGGCTTTTGAAGCCATTTTTAAGATTTGCTAAGTTGCCCTTGTGGCCTAATTGGTTAAGGTCTTCATCTCCGGAGTGAAGGATTGCGGGTTCGAGTCCCGCCTCGGGCTTACACGGATAGGTTTGTCTATCTAATTTTTGAGCTTACAGTAAACGCTATTCAGAAAGTAATCTTTTACTTTTTTTTTATTTAAAATATAGTATGACTGTCGTTCTTTGTGTTGACAAGAATTGTGAAAATCTCTACTCTTCATTTTTAATAAATTGGCATACACAAATTTATTTTTGAGGTGAAAATTTATGAAATCACATTAGGGCTATAAACACATGTTTCAAACTCGTGACTTGAAAATTGATAGAATATATTTTATGCGCATAGTAAAAAAAAAAAAAAAAGTACTACTATACTTAAAAAATTCATAGTATTACTGTTATTAGTGCGAAAAAATTTAGTATACAGACACACACACACAAACAATCAAACTCGATTATCAAAATTTTTTATTTTCCTTTTTTGAGATCTTAAACTAGCATATATATCAATAATGGCCAAAATTAGTCAAGGTATGCATCAACATATATCATTAGATAACATCACTGGAATATCATAATTCATGAAAAGACGTTAAATAGAGTAGAAATAATCAAATTGGAACGATCAACGTAAAGAATATCAAGATTGAAAAATTTCAAACAACTAATAAGAAAATGCTAACTACGTTCACAAAGTTCAATGAGTTATAGATCCAGATCATATTGCTTTTCAATACTAACTATAAATTATAGACGTTTCATCATCACGTTCTAAAGCTAGAAAAGCTCACTTTTCATCTTCATCAGTTGAAAGAAGAGTCTTATTATCAGCTCCATTATCAAAAGAATTAAGAAAACAATACAACATCAAATCATTACCAATCAGACAAAACGACGAAGTTCAAGTCGTCAGAGGTTCTAAAAAAGGTTCCGAAGGTAAAGTCAATTCTGTCTACAGATTGAAATTTGCTATCCAAATTGACAAATTACAAAAAGAAAAATCAAATGGTGCTTCAGTTCCAATCAATATTCACCCATCAAAAGTTGTCATCACTAAATTACACTTGGACAAAGACAGAAAAGCTTTGATTGAAAGAAAAGGAGGTAAATTTGAATAGATGTACAAAATAACTATTATTAATATAAATATCTAAAACGTTTAACTGGTTATTTATCTGGTATGTTGAACTTTTACTTTTCTCTACTTTAGTAAAGTTTGGGGTTATCGATTTTAAAAGCGAGAGTGGGAAAAAAGTTGATCAAGTTACTTGACACCGGTCATAACTTTAATCATATCGAAAAATATAATATTCCTACTATAATGTCTGAATATAATAATGATAATAATAATAATATCAACTCAGCAGTTTCTGACGACGAAGGCGAAATATATAACGGATTTGGTTCTTCTCCAATATCAAGAAACCAAATGAGAACAACAAAACGATGGTCGTTTCATAACAACACCAGACCCAATTTGGTTGACCTACCTTCTGAAGTAAGCACCGGGGGTCCACCAAGAAGATTAAGTGATATAACTGGGGTTGATGGGGTTCATAAACAGTTGGATCCATTTAATGAATTAGGTGGGGCACAATTATATTCAACCGAGTCGGGTCGATTATTCCACGCTGGTAAAATCATCATTGCCTTGGCCGGATTACCAGGTAGAGGTAAAACACATTTATCTGTCTCTTTGACTAGATATTTAAGATGGTTAGGGGTAAAGACTCATTCGTTCCATTTGGGTGATTACAGAAGAGCTAGTGCAGAGGATGACTTGACCCATGATTTATTTGTTCCAACTCCAAAATCAGACAAAGCTCATGCATTGAGAGAAAAAGTCGTTAATCAGTGTTTAAATGATATACTCAATTTTTTTAAAAATGATAAGGGTCAAGTAGCAATTTACGATGCTGTCAATGCAAAACCCGAATTTAGATTACAATTGGAAAAGATATTCAAGGACTTGAATATTCAAGTATTATTTATAGAGAGTCTAGTCACTGATGATTCAATAATTATGAAAAATATTGAAGAGGCTGCAAGAAGCTCTCCAGATTATAAAGATTGGCTGTACGATGCTGCCTACAAAGATTATAGTGAAAGAATCAATGCCTTAGCCCCTTTTTATCAAGAAATGGGATCATCAAAAAGCCTTCATGAGGACCACTTGTCATATATAAAGTTTATAAATTTCGGTGAACGTATAGAATTGCATAATTCAAATTATGGATATCTTATAAACAAGGTTGTGTTTTATTTAATGAATGGAAGAATCAAATCGGGATCAGTTTTCCTAGCTAGATGTTACAAGAATTCTTTGGATATAAATTCAGACCCATCATTGGACGAGGAAGGAGAGAAGTATGCTAAAAATTTGACATATACCTTGATAGATCAGCTCAAAAAAGAAGGTAAAAACTATATAGAGGAGGTTACCAAATTGAAACCTTCTTTGAAACGCGAGTTGTCCGTTGATGAAAGACAACCTGCCGTTGGACAAGATGGTGTTGACGAAAATTCTTTAGTCATATGGACATCAGTCAAAAAAAGAACGATTGAAACTACACAATATTTCGCTCAAAAGAATATCAACATTCGGAATAGAATCCAATTGACTCAGAAAAATCCTGGTATTGCTGGGTGCAAGACAAATGATGAAATCAAACAACAATTTCCAGATGAATATCAACATTATTTAAACGATCCATACCATTATCGATTTCCAAGAGCAGAGTCATACCATGATTTGGCTATTAAAATTGAACCATTGATTTTGGAAATGGAGAGAATGAGTGGAGATATATTGATTATCGCCGATGAGACTGTACTTAGAGTATTTTACGGTTACCTATTATCGTGCTCATGTTATGATATTCCAACATTGGACTTCAAGACCGATGAGATTGTAGAAATCAAGTTTAATGCTTATCTGAATGTAGCTGAAAGAATTAAAATACAAAATTATGATTGAAAATATATAAGGAATGTTTTTTTGTGCGAAATAAAATCTGAACTCTCTCGTTTAATGAAATTAGTACCAACAGCACAATATAACGCACCAGACATAGAGGGTGCAAAATTTGAACCAGGCGAAGGCCCTCATTCGACTTATGGTAAAACCACACAAATTTCAGATATAGTGATCAACGCAGGAGGAGAAGATAGAGACAGACCATCAGAACACAGTGATACACCGCTAGGAAATTTAAGAGCTGAATTAACATCATTACAAGATCAAATAAATATATTTTTAACAGATAGAATGGAATTGGAAAAGAATAATAACAATACTGATATAGAGCGAAGGTTATTAGACGAAGGAGTCGATGAAGATGAATCTGATTAATAAATGTTAATTTTTGTTACCACCACCTACAATATTTGTCATACTATCCAATGTCTTCTCTAGAGTCGTTTGCAAATAATCTTGCTTTATAGATAAACTTTTTTTTGTATCTTTATACTGTTTCTCATCTCCGTCTAGACTATGCAAATATGTGTTGACGTCGTTTTGTATAAAAGCTTTACCGATTCCTTGCCAAACTCTTTCTTTTGGCTCACAAATTGTCGATAGTCTTGTTTTCGTTGTTTCTATGATTTTCAAATTGGTGTTTACGTTATCCATCTGTAAATTTACCATTGAAAGTTCTGCTCTTGACTTATTCAATTGATTGTCCATTTCAATTAGGACTTTTTGCAAAGCTTCTTGATTCATATTGGCGATAATAATAATATTTTTTTACAGAAAAATTTCATCCATGTTTCAAACAATTTCAAAAAGATCTTTTAGATCTTCCTTTGTGAATTGCAGATATCTATGTAATTCTTACCGATTATATAACTCAAGGTTGAACCCGGAAGGATTATCAACAAAATTAGGTATTGACAAGACAGTCGAGCATAACATTCAATCTGAAACTAATAGGCTATCCAAAACAGGTTCAAGATTTTGGGATAAGGGTAATGTACACTTAAATCCAAAGACTGATAAATATGAAATTCAATTAGATGGCAAGACTTTGCGAACTCCTTTAGGATTCCAATTGGATTTACCAGCTAATAAACAACAATTAGCTTATTTGATCGCTCATGAATGGACAAATTTACCAAAAATCTCAGTTAAATCATCTACATTGCCATTGACAGGATTAGCGTCGAGAGTGATAGACTTACAAAATAAAGATTTGAGTGAAGATATTGAAAAGAAAGAGAATATGCTAGCTTTGGAAGATGTGAAGATTAGTTTATTGAGATACCTAGACACCGATACGTGTCTCATCTTTGCGTCTAATAAAGACTGCAGTGGGAAATTGAGAAAGAGGCAAGATGAAATATATAAACCTTTGATCAACGAGTTTGATGATTTCTTCACCAAATGGGGTCATCAGCAGGACTTGATCAAAAATGAACAAATAAAGTTGCAATACTTGGATTGCGAGACTGATGGTCTAAGAGGTAACAAGCAAAGTGTTGAAACTCAAAGGGTTGTCCTTAACTGGTTGGATCATCTATCAATCTTCGATATAATTGCATTGGAAAAAACCATCTTGACCACTAAATCATTCTTATGTGGTGTTGCATTATTGAGGTCTAACTCTACAAACAAACAAAAGGAATTGTACCAGGTTAACAAACAAAATCCTGATGAGTATTATTACAAATCATTAGAAGAGTTGGTTGAGTTGGGCGACTTAGAAACCATTCTACAAACTGAAGAATGGGGTGAAGTTGAAGATACTCATGATGTTAATAAACACGACTGGCTCAGAAACTTGGCTAGTGCTGCTTTGTTATGTCATTAGAAATTTAAAAGTGTAAGATTTGTATATATATTCAGTAGAATCTCGAGACACGTAAAATTGACTGAGACAAAAACAATCAAAAAGAAAAAATATTAATCTGATAATAAACTGTTGCATCTAATCCATTTTACAACCAGCTAGAACTTGCTCAATACAATACATATCCAATTTCAAGTGCTACAACATATCACCCATTAGTTTGAGTGTAGGATAATTTATATTTAGAGGGTAAATACCCATCACATTATCTCCTTTATTTGAGTTTGGCCCACCATGTTTGAAACTTCACAAGAGCACGAAGAAGAGGAAGAAAAATCATTTACCAAATTAACAGACTCCAAAAAAGAGGAATTATCAAGATTGGAATCAGCGGGATCGACTCCTAGGAGAGTGAAAGTTTACTTGTTGAAAGGTGATGACTGGCTCGATAATGGGACCGGGTTTTGCACTGGCCAAATTGATAAACAAAGTAAAACTGCATATTTTCAAGTCATCAGTGAGTCTAATGCTGATGAAGTTTTGCTAAAGTCGAATCTTGAAGGTTCGATCCAATATCAAAGACAACAAGAGACCTTAATTGTATGGACTGATCAAAGTGGATGTGATCTAGCACTCTCATTTCAAGAAACTGAAGGATGCGCAGATCTATGTGATTTTATTATCAAAGTCCAGCAAAATAATTTAAGTCCTGATATATCCTTATACTATGTCATTCCAAATGTACTAGAAGGGGAGGATATAACCGAACTAATAACTGGACCTGTAAAATACCCACCCGAAGTACCGACCATGGATAATTTGAAATTGATCTCAAATAGAATCAATCAAGGTGTAAATGCACAATTCACAAGATCAAATATTCTGACTTACCTACTAGATACCAACTATATCGAAAAGCTAGATAAGATATTTCAACAATCAGAATTGGAAAAGAATCTAACGAACCTTTTGCTATTGAGTGATATATTTAAAACGTTGTTTTTATACAATGAAATCCCATTATTGGACAGAATTTTTGATGATGATGAAAAAGTATGTTTACTAGCGGGTATACTAGAGTACGATTCTGATTATCCTGATCATAAGGCAAATTACAGAGAATTTTTGCAAAATAAATCATTCAAAAGTATTATACCCATAGAAGATATCACCATATTCAAAAAAGATTTCTTTTTGACATTCATAAAAGATGTTGTAACGGCAAGATTTGTTGATGAGTCAACATTTGGATATCTTAACTCACTAATTCTGGCAAACCAAGAGGAGATATTTAAATACATCACTCAAGAGGAAATACTTCAAAAAATATTTAAATTTTACGACGACGAATCCGAGAATCAAGTGGAGTCAAAAAGAGATGGTGTAAGGATGCTACACCAATATGCATTGATTGCAAAAGCGTCCCAAAAACAAGATTTTTTCCCCCTTTTAGTCAAGTACGGATTACTAAAAATGATTAGATTTTCATTGAAGGATGATCTAGATAGTATTCGAGTTTTGGGTACCGAATTGATAGTTGTCATTATAGAACATGATGTGTCATTAGTGAACTCTTTAGATCACGAGGACACCATTGACAATTTGGATCCTCCATTAAAAATGGAAAATTTTCAAAAAGAAAAAGAAACTACTAGTGATACGTTAGTATCAAAAGACATGCGATTGAGCTTATCAGATGACATGACTTTAATCTTGATCCTCAGTGATTTATTGGTGGAAGATAAGAATAAGAGCATCAAAATACAGGCATTTGAGGCTTTGAAAACTTTACTAGACCCAAATATCGCTATACAATCCATAGCTGGTAAAGTTAATACTTCAAGTGCGGGCACAGAAGTTGAAACTGGCGACGAATTCAAAGAAATCAACACAAACAATTATTTCAATGCTTTTTACACTCAAGCTGCACCAAAATTGTTCGCTAAAATTATCAGCATAGCTAAGGAAGAGACACAACTTGAAGTTTCATCCAAAGATAATTCCTTATTTCAGCTACTATGTGAACTAATCTCATTTTGCACAAAAGAGCATGATGTTAATATTTCAAGACCGTTTTTCATTGAAAACCATGTATTATTGGGTATTAGTAAATTACTCATTCATAAAGATGTCAAAACTGTACTAAAACTTCATGTCATACGATGTTTGAAAAATATAGTTTTATTGAATGACACTATTTATACAAAATACTTCATTAACGAAATGGTGCTACGATGTTTTTTTGAATATTTTGAATCAATCATTGACGAAAATAATTTATCAAACTCGACTTGTTTAGATTTGATGGAAATCATCACTAGAAATTGTGATGAAAACATAAACTTGAAGCGGGCCAACTATAAACTATTGGCAATATTCATTTGGGACAATTTCAAAGATGTCATAAAAAACAAATTAACTTTTGTCAGTTTGGGAAAGGAGTTTGTATCAATGGTTGAGAATGATTTTTATGAATCAAAGTCAAGTGGAAGCGTAATTGCAAATAATTTGAATAATTTAATTGCCACTGACGACATGAATGCTTCCGATGACGAATTAATAAATGGAGTTTCCACACCGCTAAATGAGGATCTTGTTAAGGCGCCATCCGTTGAGCTTGTGAATGACGAGAATGAACGCATCGATAATGGGGGCGATAAACATAAACTCGAAATCATGAGTGACAGAAATGGCACAGGCTCAAAACGACCCAAGAATGATGAATATTCAAATTGTAGTAACAAGCTAGATGATAGTAAGTGTTATGTAGTAAATACGACATCTTGACGAATGTATGATTGAAATCGTTATTTTTATGCTAATTTTCGTTTGAATATTGAGCTGTGAGCTCAAGTTGAGAACTTCTATAACAAATTTGTATCGTCATAACTTTTAGACTTTTAATTGTTACGTAGAAAAGAATACTACTGATGTCAAAAGCCAGCAAAATAATCAATTTGACTGCTGTTGAAAATAATGTAAACAAGCGCAACATAAGTCAATCACCTTAAATGATTACGAAATTTCTAAAAAACTACAAATCATGAAAAAAACACCAACAGATAGAATGCTTCACTGTATCTTACGTTTAATGAAAAATTGGTCAAATGGTGAATGTGAAGCAGCATTGGTTTCCATCTCCAAAGAGAAAGTTATTATTTTTGTTGTGGTTCTTCGGTAGAAGGAAATAAAAAAGCTCGGTACGAGTGATAAAAAAAATTTGAATCGTGGGGCAAAATATCCAAATTCTTATAAATTAAACGTAAAGTTCCACAATACAACTAATACAACTTTATTGTAAGATTTTTAAACTTTCTTTCATCTATACATAAATATTACAAATGCCAGTCTTGGATCATTCATACATTACTAAGGGTTCATGGAGACCAGATTTATTCAAAGACAAGGTTGTTTTTGTCACAGGGGGTGCTGGTTCCATTTGTTCTGTTCAAACTGAAGCATTAGTTTTACTCGGAGCCAATGCTGCAATTGTGGGTAGAAATAAGGAGAAGACCGATAAAGCAGCAAAAGATATTGCCAGTTTGAGACAAGGGTCCAAGGTTTTGTCGTTACCTGAGGTTGATGTCAGAAGTGTCCAATCATTAAAGAAAGCAGTTGACAAAACTGTAGAAGAATTAGGTAGAATTGATTTTGTAATTGCAGGAGCAGCGGGTAACTTTTTAGCTGACTTCAACCATTTATCATCAAATGCTTTCAAATCTGTCATTGATATAGACTTATTGGGCTCATTCAATACTGTCAAGGCATGTTTTGAACAATTGAGAAAGAACAAGGGCTCAGTCATATTTGTCAGTGCCACTTTACACTATTATGGTGTTCCCTTCCAAATTCATGTTGGTGCAGCCAAAGCTGGTGTTGATGCGTTGAAGAACGCTTTAGCAGTTGAACTAGGTCCTTTGGGAATTAGATCAAATTGTATTGCACCGGGTCCTATCGCAAACACAGAAGGTATGGAAAGGTTGTCTAATGGTAAACTCGAAGAAATCAAATCAAAAGTTCCCTTGCAAAGGTTGGGTACGAAACAAGATATTGCAGACGCAACTGTCTATTTGTTTTCTCCAGCAGGTTCATACGTCACCGGTGATGTATTGGTCGTTGATGGGGGTAGTTGGCAAGTCAGCCAAGGTGTTGGACAACATGATTACCCAGTCACGATTAAGAAATATTTGGCTCAACCTAATGGTAAATTATAGATATAATATGTAATTATGATTTATCGTGTATTTACAAAATCAGAATTGGGAATTTCCATTGTAGCTAATCAATTTTTTTTTTCGCTTTTTTTCGTTCTGTATCAACAAGGCAATTCACAGACGACACAAATCGAGCCTCTATGTCAATTAATCCAGAAACACGTAGGAAACTCTTGAGTTTACAGAAGCAAGGTGAAAATAAGAAATGCTTTGATTGTGCTGCGCCAAACCCACAATGGGCCTCACCTAAATTTGGTATTTTTATCTGCTTAGAATGTGCAGGTATACATCGAGGTTTAGGAGTTCATATATCTTTTGTTAGATCAATTACCATGGATCAATTCAAGCCAGAGGAGATTCTAAGAATGGAAATAGGCGGGAATGAAAGATTGAAAGAGTATATTAAATCCAATGGAATCGACTTGAGCTTATCGCCAAAATTGAAATATGATAATTATGTTGCACAAGACTATAAAGAAATATTGACCTGTGAAGTGGAAGGGAAAGAATACGTACCCAAGGATCACAGTGGAGAGACATTACCCACCGAAGAAAGTTCAAACTCTACGACCACTACAAAGAGACAACAACCACAACCACTAACACAAGAACAAAAAGCCAAGAACGAGGAATACTTTGCCACTTTGGGGTCCAAGAACGACCAAAGGCCAGACCATTTACCACCTTCACAAGGTGGAAAGTACGGTGGATTTGGTAATACCCCACAAACCGCAAACAACACTTCAAATCAATCATCATTTTCTGGATTTTCATTGGATAACTTTCAGAAAGATCCTTTGGGAACATTTACAAAAGGTTGGGGGTTATTCTCCTCTTCAGTTGCTAAGTCGGCTCAGGAAATAAACGAAAGTGTGATAAAACCAGGTATCACTCAAATACAACAAAGTGAATTCACCGATGAAGCAAAAAGAGCCATGGCACAGTTTGGTCAAAAAATGCAAGAGACTGGTAAATATGGACAAGAAACTTTTCAAACATTCACAAAGGATATCAATGAAAATGGTTTAAATATTGAAAAGTATTTCAATAATGACAATAACCAAGTACCTAGTGCATTTGGGTATAAGAAACCAGAAAATGGAGCGAAATATGAAAGTTTGTCGGGAGGTTCTTCGAAAAAGAAAGATGACGATGATGACAAGTGGGATGATTTTTAAATTTAGATTATAAATACATGCACAACTTTTCTATATATACTTCTTTGATATTGTTTCCTTCTTTTGTCTTTTCAATTCCAAGTAATGGTTGTATTCATCTTTGAATGATTGATAATTACAGTGATATGTATCTTTTATATAAAAGTACTTCACAATGGGCCAATCAAGTATCCAATTTACTATACCCAATTCTCTAGCGATTGAAGAAACGATGAAAAAAAACACTCCAAAAGTAGAACCAACCAATACTCCAACGTAAACTTGAGAAAACAGATGATATAATAAATATATTCTACTGAAAGCTACTCCAAGCATACTTGCGATCAAAATCCCACAACCGATCCGTTTATGCCATCTTTTCAAATGTGGAACTTTGAATACTAATGCACAGATGTAATAACTCAGGAAAAATCCCATGAATTGTGAATGAGCAGATGGCATCCCATAAGTTAATGAGTACGAGCCTGCACCAAAATCTTTGTGAAATTCAGGTCTAGGAGACTTGACCATATGCTTGATTATTTTATTTATCACTTCATTGATTAAATGACCTCCCACTATAATAACAGGCTCGATCTCATGAGTGATGAGAAACCACGAGGTGTAAAACACCATTATGTAGATTGGCAACAATGAGAATTGAACCGAAATGACTGAAAGTATATCATGCGGATCGTATAGTATGTAGGTATGATCAAATGGTATCGGATTATAAGACACAACCATCGAGAATACCAGCGCGTAAATAAAAAATAATTTCAAATATGATTCTTGTTTTACAAACATTGTAAGTCTGAGGCAAAAGACACCACAAATAGAATGGCTATTTTGAGACTCGCTTTTCTGTTTACAGGGAATGGATCATAGTTCAGAAAATTCTACTACATCTTAAGATCTTAATTTCATGTTCATTTCAGAAAGAATACTTCGAATCCAAATTAGCACAGTCAAGGTATTCCCTTACATTATTCGAACTCTTTGAAACTTTGTCTTTTCAACTGCTGTTTTGCCCAACGTGCCGAGTCCTTAGTCCTCTCATCAAACAATGAACTTGCTTTTGTTCTCTTAATAAAATCATTCAAAATTGGATTTTCAAAATAATTCTTAAATTGACCTTGAGGGTACATTGCTGCTATATCTCCAATGAGACCCGTAGCTGATCTCGCAACTGATTCCGTGGTAGACATGCTTGGATCGCTGGCAATCTTTTCGATGTATTGTAATATGCTTCCAACCACTGGGAATAAATCATCCGGTTGTGATGCAAATCCTCCAACAATACCCACGAAACAATCTAATACTGATTCTCTGACACTAAATACGAAATCCAATGAGTCTAAAGACGAATCTTGTACGTCAATTTGAGATGCTTCGAAACATATTTTCAAAACAAATTCCAAGTATTGTTTGAAATTCGGTCCAATAGCTGCAGCTATATCACCAAAACAAGAAACTATTGCTGGTTTCAATTCCTTTTTCACATTTGGCATGTTGAGAGTATTGCCTAATATCACCATCAAAGGTTCTAAATATTGCAATATATTTAAACCCAAAGATTGGGACAAGTCAGCGACCAAACCAATGGCAGTCAAACAAGTTGGTGACTCCACATTCTCTAATCCTTTTGTTAAGTATGGAATAAATACAGGCATGTAATTCAAAAATTGTTCACCTATGGCTCCAGCTAATGCAGATATAGCAATAAAGATATCTTCTTCTATCAATGAATTTGGTTCTTGTGATTCCAACAACTTGATGAATCTTTCCATTAAGTTATCAGCAGCCATTAGTACTTCACGATCCAATTTTCGAATTATGTTGGTCAATAAACTCAAGATGTTTGTTTGCAATTCCTCAAGATTACCCTTTTGATCAACTGATGTTACTTGTGATTGTAATAGAATTGTTGATTCCAATCTTCCCAATACTTCAGTAGCAATGTTTTGCACTATTGGCATGGTGTCGTACGCACTATATGTGACAAATGTTGATAATGCTTCATAAGCTGATGCTCTACTGCTGTATTCATTGTCGTCTTTATTTGATATGTTTATCAATATTGGTATGATTTTTGAGTAGTATGGTGACATAACATTGTTTTCCTTGTTTGTTTCTGTACATAATTGTTCAACCAAATTTATTAAAGTCCAGCAACAATTGGTCGAAACTTTGGGATGATCTTGTAATCCCAAAACTAATGCTTCTAGTAATGTGGGCAATTGAGTTTCAACATCTATAGCATCAACAACCATATCTGCAATTCTACCCAAACACCAAGCAACAGTTTCCTTGACTTGCAAATTTTCGTCCTTTATCAAATTTAAAATTGGTTCTAATGCCTGACGGATAATGACTTTCAATTGTTCTTGATCCGGACCATCCAATATCGACCCAAAAGCCATAACAGCTGCTTCTCTTTGATGCCAACTTGATTCATTATCATATTTGCTAATATTTGCTCCTACAAATGAGATCGTGGGGTCAACTACGTAATTACCGATATTTTGAGCAAATAATTGTAAACATGCACCAGCAGCCATTGCGACTGACCAATCGTCATCTTCTGGATCTTCGTTCTGTCTTGTCAACAAGGTCAATAAAGTAGGTAACACTTCAGTAGATGCCACCAATGCAAAATTATAGGACATCAATTCAGGTTGTTGATTAGATATGTCCAAACCCAATTCATGTCTTTGTAAAGCAAAATCCAATTCTTCTTCGCATACGGTGGACCAAAATTCAACTGCCATACATGCAACTTTCTCATCGCTAGATTGCATACCTGACACTGTTAATCCATACAATGCTTTTTCCATATATAATGACATAAATCTGTAATATAAAGACATGATTCTAGCTAGACATCCAAATGCACTAGCTTGTAGGTCTGAATCATTTGATTGGGTCGCTTCACAAACAACTTGCATTATGTAGTTTCTTTCCCCTTCTGTTTCAAAATTAAATTTGATAAATTCCAAAGAATTGACCAAAGCATTCAATGCGGTCAACCTTACACTTATTGAAGGCTCATTTGCTTGCACCCCTTGGACTATAGCTATCAATATACCACTGGCTTGCGCTAATATATTTGGATTTGTTGGGTCACTACTTTCACAAATATACCCAATAGTCAATAAACTTGATTTTTTCAAGTATTCAGGATTCTCAGGTTTGGTGTTTTGGATGATGATAGGTATTAAATCATTCCAATCATTTCTGGGTAACTCAATATCAGCGATGGCAGCAACTACTTGAGCAGCAGTTCTGGCGACTTTTTCCTGTTTGAAATTTAATCCTTGTATGGATTCCTGTTTTATCTTATTTCTAACTTCAACTGGTAATTTTAACCATCTTTCATGTTGCTGGATTTTAGACTTGGCATCTTTTGAAGTCAATTGATTCTTCAATCCAATACCTGCCAACATTCTAGCTTCAATCTTTGCATCTTCATTTAACAATGCCTCAATTAATAGCTGGATGTAGTCAGGAAAGTGATTGTTGGCCAATTCATTCAATTCAATCTCTGCTTGAGTACGTTCATTGGGATCACGACTTAAGATGGCATTTTCTAATAATCTAAGAATATTATCCATGACGGTAGGTCTCCTATGTGAGAATTATTATGTGTATAGATGATTAGTGTGACAGAGTGACTTGATGAATCTATTGTATTAGTTTGATTTTCTAAGTAAATTTTTTTATTATTTTTATTTTTATTTTTATTTTTATTTTTTTATTAATTTATTTTTGATGTTTGATTTTTTTTGTCACCACTGTTTTTTGATTGCCATAGAGAAATTAGTCATAATACACTACTACGTATAATATCTTATATATTGGATACAATATCACAACTCACAATATAACATCTATTCAACGTGGCTGCTGCTTTGGTACGTGCAGATGCTGGTCGTTTTGATTATGGTTACTTACAATTGAATGCAAATCGGTGATTGTTTCATCTTTTTGTAGTGATTTTGAGTTATCATAATTTGATGAATCGTCATGAATTTCTTCAACATTCTTTTCTTCTTCATAGGTTGTTGAGTTTGCATTGATATTTGAGCTTGTCCTAGATAAATCTCTTTGTTTTGCTCTCTCCAATTGTTTCATCAAGGCTCGTTCTTTAGCCTTTAACTCGGCAGCCTTCTTTTCCAACAACGCAGCTCTGTTTGCCAATTCTTTCGCACTCGCCATCTCCATTTCTTCTAGCTTTTGTTGTCTCTCTAATATCCTTTCGTGCCTAAGGACATAAGGTACAGTCTCTGAAATTTGACGCAATTGATTTCTTTGAGGACCAATTGATAATCTTTTAAACGCATTATTGTTTGGGGCTCGATCAGTGGCATGTCCATTTTCAAATGATATTGTTGAGGTAGATGATGTGAAAGAGGCTTGGTTTCTCAATTTTGGTGAAGATGTTGATGTAGATGAAGATGTTCTCGACATATTTGGTTTGTCAATCAACATTGATGTAGATTGTTTTATTGATGAAATACCTGAGGTTATATCCAAATTATTTGAGGTACTAGACTCGGTCAATTGAGCCAAATTACTCAAAGAAGGTATATCTTTGATATTTGTCTCATTATGGTGTTCGACAGTGTCGTGAAATTCCAGATCTTCGTATTCGTCATCTTCCAATGAATTTGAGCCACCACCAGTCACTTTGGTCAATCTTTCTGTTCTATAGGTTTCATACAAGAAATCGTGAGTTAAATCCTTCAAATCTTGTAAGTGGGTACCTAGCAAAACATTCTTCAATATTGAAAAATCACAAATTTTTTGATCGTTGATATCTACTAATCCCCAAGGATATTTTCTAGCTTTAATAGTCTTGATTTCGCCATTGGCATCTTTGATTTGATAAGAGTCTTCTGATGTTATAATTGCAAAGGGTTGCAACTTTGCCAAATATTGACATTCTTCAATCAAATCACGATCTTCATCTTCATCATATTCGTTGAGAAAATTATCAAATTGAAAGATGGGTACGTTAAACTTTTCAATATCATATCGAATTTGTTGTTTAAACACCTGCAATTCTGGACTTGTAAATGAATCTGCTTTACTTATTATTGGAATGATATTTACATATTTTGATAATCGTTTCATGCACTGTATATCAATTTCTCTCAAGCCGTGACCAGTAGGAGTGATGAAATATAACAATACATGAACTCTTGTATCTACGAATCTTGGATTTCTTTTAATTCTAGTTTCTTCAGCTAACACCAAGTCAAATTGTTGTTTTAAATAATTTTCAATCTCGACAAAACATAATTCATTATTCAAATTTTCACCAAAACCTGGGGTATCTATTATATTCAACATAATCTTCATATTATCATCATCAACAATTTCGATATTTGTTTCTGTCAATGCAATTCCAGGCTCTTCATGAATTGTTCTAGGATTAAACTCATTTCTTGTCAACATTGACGTATTTGGTAAAGCAACAGACTTTGCAGAAGTGAATGTCAACACCCTAGTGTCACCGTCATTCAATTGATTTTGTTCAAATCGATGGTTCAAAACTTTCTTATCGAGTAAACTATTGATAAACGTAGTTTTACCAGTTCCACTTTCTCCTACAACCATAAAAGTAAATTTGACACCTTTTTTGGCATCTTTTCGATAATTTATAATGGGTGAATGGGAAGATGCATGGCCATTACCATTTTCATGTCTCATTGATGGAGACTCATAGGAGAACAGCTGATTCATGGGATTACTTGATAAAACGCGTCGAGGTATATTCTATGATTAAAAGCTAGGCTAAGCGCGATGAATGGGTCTGGTTTGGTATAATGTATATATAATTTTCCAATCAACTTTGATTTTCCTTAAATTTTGATCTTTTTTTATTTTGATTTTTTGTTATGAATATTTGAACTGGACTCATTTTATATACACTACGACACGCTAATCCCTTGGTTTCTTATACTTTCTTACAATATCGTTCTGTCCTTACTATAACTTCTTAATTTGGGAGTGTGTCAGATTCTACGACACTGTTTAGGACTTTGGCTCTAACTTTGGCGCCCAAATGTTCCCTTTATCGTGTGTTACATTCATACGCTCTTGATCCATAATACATGCAATACCTTCAATTCTACCAACTAATGACTTTCACTGATGATTTCAAATTTTTAAAATCACCATAGATACAAAAACATTTAGTCAAGTCATAGGTCATCACTTTATACTCAATGAAGCAACTAATTGCGTGTTTTACTCAATAGGGAGACGCAATATTAATCTCACGCAACTACCAAATTTCCAATTTTATTCAAACATTATGTTCAAAACCTTAACCAGCAAAGCAGCTAGCTCTCTAGATCAAGAGTTAATGTCCACTGGATCATTTTCAATTGATCAATTAATGGAATTGGCAGGTTTAGCGGTTGCAAAAGCTGTCTTTAAGGAATATCCCCCAACCTCACATCCTAATTGCTTGATACTTTGTGGTCCTGGTAACAATGGAGGTGACGCCTTAGTTGCAGCTAGACATTTAAAATTATGGAATTACCAACCTGTATTATATTATCCGAAAAGATCCACCAAAAATCAATTGTACATGAATTTAACAACTCAATTGAAACAATTAAAGATCGACGAAATTGATTCCATTGAAGAGTTTAAGAAATTTGCAACCAAATCTGATCTAATTCTTGATGGATTGTTTGGGTTCTCATTTAAACCTCCTATTAGACTGCCATTTGATGAGGTCGTAAACTACTTAGCTTCAGCAAAGAGTTCACCCCCAATTGTCTCTATTGATATACCAAGTGGTTGGGATGTCGATGACGGACCTGTGATTGAACCTAGTATTGCTCCATCCTTGTTGATTAGCTTGACCGCTCCAAAACCATGCGCAAAAGTCTTTATCG
Organism: Insectozyma corydali; assembly: GCA_003706475.3. NCBI lineage: Eukaryota > Fungi > Ascomycota > Pichiomycetes > Serinales > Debaryomycetaceae > Insectozyma > Insectozyma corydali. The sequence continues at coordinate 78,284 of PPLL03000013.1, forward strand.
AAAAGAATTATGGTAAACACTACTTGGGGGGAAGGTTTATCAATAACGAAATTGCAAAGAAATATGACATAGAAGAATTGATTCAAAAGTATAAAAATGACGATTTAATCGTCAAATTATGAGGAAATAATTCAGAGGTATAAAAATGACGATTCAATCGTCAAATTAAGATGTATATTTGGGTATTAGGGGCAATTTTTTATGTTTAACTTTAAGTTTTATTGTGAACTTTCTAAGTTTTTCTCTGAATCGTGAACTGTAATGTTCCTGGAATTCACTTCCAAATCGTAAATCCTGCTTGTTTACTGACTTGGTGATTTCGGATATGGATCTTGGTTGAATAGACATGGGGAATCTACTCTCCATATATGTCTTTGGTGAGTCTAAGCAGACATTATTTTTGTTTCTAATCTTTGGTAATGGCTTGCTTTCAACACTCGAGTCAGTCTCATGAGAGAACAAGCTGTCTTCAAAGCTTGTAACAGTCGAACTTTTCAAAGAATCATTTAGAATTTCGTAATTCAAACTTTCCCTTGATAGTATCGAGTTTGTTGATATAGAGCATACGGAGTTATTCTTCTCAGTTATGGTTGGGTATTGAAATTTGATTTCAGGCAACGGCTTTGCATCATACATCAATATTGATGTTTGTGAATTGTTCAATATTGCAGGAGCACTAAAACACCTATTTCCTTTACTTCTGTCTGTTTTGATGAACCTTTTAAAACTACCACTATTCTTGATTACCGGGATTTTAACTGGTAAATCTCTTGCATCATATGTCACTGGTCGGAATGTATCTACTGCATGACTTATATCAATCGAATCTAAGGCAGGAATCAAGGGTGGTAAATCAAAGCTCGTCAAGTGTAGCTTATTGGATTGCTTCATTGATGAATTGGAGATTCGGGAAATCCTTATTATTATATTTAAACATTCTAAGGGTGCTGGTCAGGATATAAAGTTCCGAGACACAAAGGAAAAAAATTACAAGGCTGGTTATTATATGATTACAGATTTGATCAAAATCAAAAGAAGAATATGGAACGGAACAATTAACATTAGGATTGTCTTGCAATTGAAAAACGATGCAATTGAATACCTTCTTACTATAAATCGTAACTCATACTTCCCAATACATTATCAACAATTGATTGATTATTTCAATAAATTCACAACATTGACAAATACAGTATGGTTAGAATTCGAGGACGTTCCGATCAAATGGCATTTACCAGCTGGTGTGTTGCATGACAATTTGTTTCTTCCTACTAGAAGTAATCGAAAAGTCAACGATGATCATGTTTGGACATTAAATTTGAAAGCTGACTCAAGTTATCCTAGCGAACACATAATCCCATTTGTGAATGATTATGAGACGATGTTCACTCAAATATTGATTAATCAATTAAAACAGCTGTGTTTTGTACTTAACGGAAATTCCAAACCCATAATGGTGTTGAGTGAAGCAGACACCAACTTATATTTGAAGTCGATACTTACACGAAATTTAAATCAATACAATTTATTAAATACTAAAATCGTCATAAATCATAATAGAATTCCAATGAAGGTATTCATCTGTGGATCGAATGATATTCTACAAGTTCCAGTTGACCCCACCTCGACATTGCGCATTATTCTCGAGGGAAACATACCCAAGATGTTCAAGATATCCCGTCCTTTTATCCAAGGTGTCGATTGCTCATCCCTAATTGATGAACCACTATTGAAATTGTGGCAACTTTTCAAACACTTGGATAACTTCTTATACGTTTGTATGATTATCTAGCTTGAATACCCCTTGAATCCAATTCCTATACATTTTAAGCTGCCTTTTTCTGTTCACCAATAACCTTCTATCTGTTGCGATCTTTTCTTTTGAAAACTTTTCCCCAAATATCTTTTCCAATTCTTCTTCAGTGAAGAAATATACTCTTGTACCATCACCTCTGATGTAAAAATTATCCTCCAATAATCGATTCTTTTTGAATCTAACTTGTGCAAGGTCATATCTTCCATAATCTCTAAACAAAATTTGTCCACCTGGTTTTAGTATTTTAGACAAATTAGTAACTGCTTGGTCCCATTGATTTGGGTGTAATGCTGAGAAAACAAATACCATAATTGTAATGTCGACTGAGTTAGGTTCCATATTCTCGGGTAAAATTCCTTCTGGATTAGCCAAATCCCATACAGAACTATAAGCTATACCTTTTTCACTATTACTTTGGAAAGTTTCATTTGATTTTACTAAATCAACAGCAACTTTCGAATAGTCACAGCCAAATATTTGTAATTCTGGATTCTGATTTTGTTGTAGAATTGGAAAAAATGTATTTCCTGCTCCGCATCCTATTTCCAATATAGTGACAGGCTTGTTGTAAGTCTCAGCGGTGACCTCATACAATGAAGGAAATTCTATTTGTAACCACATTCTATCCTTGAAAAAGTTTTCCTTATTGTGTTTGTAGAATATGTCCCAGTACTTTTCCGGTTTTGAGTTGTATAAGTTCTTATCGAAATCTTTAACTGGATGCTCATATTGTTTTGCAATCATTTCTTTGGCTTGTTCGATCTGCTCATCTCCCCATTCAACATGATCCCAGGCGTTATGATCAAATACGTTGTTCTCATCCGTTAAGTATCTTTGTCCAAAAGCAAAAGGAGAGTCTTTGCCTATTCTTGACTCTAATGGAGGTTTCTTTTCGTCTTTACTCATTTGATGAGGTTGAAAAATATTACGCGAGAGATAAAAAATGTTATGCAAGAAAAAACAATATTATGCATTTATTGATTCATGTAATGAACATCACCATTTAACTCATTCAATCTAGCTGCTGCTTGCTCACTTGTCAAATCTCTTTGGGCCTCGCCCAACATTTCAAATCCAACGCAGAATTTCTTGACGGTTGCTGATCTCAATAAAGGTGGGTAGAAATGCATATGAAACCACGAGCATTCGTGTTCTTCTTCGGTGCAATCAAATGGTGCTTGATGAATACCCATTGAATAAGGAAATGAGGTGTTGAATAAGTTGTCGTACTTTGTAGTTAAGGTTTTCAATATTGTTGATAAATCTTGCTTTTGTTTTTCATTGAACTCTTTTATAGATCGTAAGTGTTCTTTAGATATGAGTAACGTTTCAAATGGCCACAATGCCCAATACGGTACTACCACAAGAAATGAATCATTCTCAGCAACGATTCTTTCTTTTTCCTGTACTTCCAATTTCACGTAGTCACCTAATAAATGAGAATTGTTTGATTTAAAATAGGCAGTCATGTTGGAAAGTTCTTCACTCACTTCGGTTGGAATGATATCTAAGCACCAAGCTTGTCCATGTGGATGTGGATTTGAGCAACCCATTGCAAACCCCTTGTTTTCGAAGATTTGCAAGTATTTATATGGTGCTTCTCCATTAAGTCGTTCTTGATTCAATTCGTTGTAAAGTTTCTGCCACGTATTGACAACTTGATTTAATTCTTGATCACTCATCAATGGAATTGTTAGATTATGCTTTGGAGAGAAACAAATGACAAAACATTTACCTTTGACACCTTGAGTTATTAGCAACTTACTTTTCAAGTCCTCTTGATTCTCAGTATTGTACTCTGGTTGGTCTAATTTCACAGCGGGATAGTCGTTAGGGAAAATGTAGGTAGTTTCATATTTAGGATTAACATCACCGGTGGCTCTGATATTCCCCGGACATAAATAACATTTTGGATCGTATTCTGGCAATTGTGTTTTCTTAATTTCTTCCTTAGCACCTTGCCATGGCCTCTTTGCCCTATGAGGAGAGCAAAGAACATACCTATTAGTGAGCAAGTTCAATCTTCTATGTGAATGATTTGTGAAATCAAATTCCTGTGACATCTTGAGATAAGTTGGTGTTGAGGTTATTGGATTCAAAAGATGATTGATGGACATGTGGATTATTTATAATAGGTTGAAAGAATATACAAAGATGAAGATCCAACACGAGCTTATATCATTTAATTTGAAAAGAAAACATACAGAGTAATTTCTCATGCAGACATTAATTTTGCGGTTAACTATGAAAATTTTTAATGTAACGTTGCAATTTGTATTGATTTTATTTGATCACAAAGACATTTTTTTAAGATTTTCCCAGATTTGACGCAAGCTGTTTCGGTAAATTAATTGTGCCTCCACTTTTTTAAATAAATGATGTTTATCCAAAATGTCTATTATTTTCTCATAGTAAAACTCAATACAACGTTGCAATTTTTAGCCGTGAGATTTTGTGTATTTTAAAAGATCTTGAAATATATATCAAGATTAGATTATCAAACTATCAAGGATATAATGACTTTCGAAAGAAAGGTACTTGTAGCTGGTGGTGGAGGGTTTATTGGAATTAACTTTTTAAAACATTTTGTCAAGAAATATCCGGATTATTACTTTTTATGTGTTGATAAATTGAACTATGCTAGCAATTATGATAATATCACAGGGTTGAACAAATTTCCTAACTTCAAGTTCATTCATATGGATATAGGAGATGATTCCTTGATTGAAGTTGTCAAGCAATATGAGATTAGTGAAATTGTCAATTTCGCTGCTGAGTCATGTGTTGATAAATCATTCGATGATCCATTGTTTTTCACCAAAAATAATGTATTGTCCACTCAAAACTTGCTTGAAGTGTATCGCGAGTTATATGACCAGATCAAATACATGATTCATATATCAACAGATGAAGTGTATGGGGATAAAGAAGGAGTCAAAGACGAATCATCAGTTTTAAACCCTACGAACCCTTACTCAGCTACTAAAGCTGCCATCGATTTGATCATAAATTCATACATTTACAGCTTCAATATGCCAATTACAATTATTCGTCCGAATAATGTTTATGGTCCTTTGCAGTACCCAGAGAAGATTATACCTTTGATTATAGACAAGATTAAACAAAACAAGCCCACTCCAATTCATGGGAATGGTAGAAATAAACGAAGATATCTATATATAATGGATTTATTAAATGCTATAGATATTGTTTGGCACACAAAAAGGCAAGTCACAACCGGGCAAATCTATAATGTTGGGAATGACGACGAGCCAATTGATAATAACTCGTTGGTAAAGTTGATCAACACGATCTTTGATGGAAATAGTCAAATCGAATATGTGAAGGATCGGAATTATAATGATATTGACTATTCAATCTCATCCTCAAAGATCAAGCAATTAGGCTGGAGACTGGAATATTCACTAAAGGATGGGCTATCCTTATACAAAACATTATATAAATAGTTCTTTGACTTTTTTATCAAACAAAATTGATTTTATAGGCATGTCTAATGAGTAAAATGGGTCTTTCATCACATAATCTGAGTACAATATATACAATTTTTTAAAAATTTCATTGGAATTCTCAAAATTATCAACATCATTTGGTGTGGTTGTTATGATAAATTTTATGCCCGAGACTGTTTGGAATAGGTAGATGTTGAATAAATCAGTTTCAATGCTTTGTAAGCCTGATCTATTGCTATTCGGATTTATGGACCTTCCACTAGATAGTATGGCTGCATTTTGAGAGCTATTCAATTCTTCAGCATTATATTTTTTATTGGTTATGGAAGACGATAGTTTTGATCCAATGGCATGAACACCATGTAATGTGCCTGCCAACACAAGATAGTCATTTGCAGATAGTCTACTTAGGCCAGGGCTGATTTCATTTTGATATATCAACCCTCCTGCTTTGTTTAATATTAGTATCGAATAAACCTTCATGATTAAATGCGCAATATTTATTTTTCTACAAATTCGTATTTGATTATAGAGCCGTAAGTGTCGTCTTTGTTCAAAATTACTTGTTTAGACCAGTTTTCATGATTTATAGCATCAATGTATCTACATGGCTCAACGCAAAATCCGCTTCTACTTTGAAAGTAGTCGTTGTCAATGCCATCACCAGTGTATAATTGAAAAGCAGGTTCAGTTGAAGAGACGATCAATTTGATTTTTGAATCTCTGTGTTTTGCCTCGAGTATAATTCGTAATGGAGATGACCTGGTATCCAATTGGAACGATTTATCCATGACAAAACAGTTATCTATGCGTTGGTCGGAGGATAAGGTGAATTTGGTTTTGTGTGAAACAACTTCTCCAGTTGGTAGTAAGCTTGAATCAACTTTGAGATACTCGGAACTTCCGAGTTCAAAATCAGTGTCATTGATGGGCTCACCATTTGACAAGTTAAAGTATGTATGATTAGTCAAATTTATGATTGTCGATTTCCCTGAGACTCTTGACTCATACTCAATAAGCAATGACTTTTCACCAATAGTGTAATGAACTATTGTTTCCAATTCACCAGGAAACCCATCATTACCATCCTCATCAATCAATTTGAAGGACACAAAAAATTGATCATCTTTAAATTTGACAATAGGACCAAACCAGTTTTGTTTATCAAATCCATTGAATCCAGAGTGTAAACAGTTTGAACTCTCATTTTGACTCAATTGGTATGATTCCCCGTTCAATTGGAACTTTCCATCCTTGATTCTATTAGCGTATCTTCCCACTGTAGTTCCAAAGAAAGGATTAGTTGTGGATTTATAATCTGTAGCATTGTCAAAACCGCATACCAATAATTGATCATTCACTTGTATGTCCTGTATTGTTGCTCCTCGATTCATAATGTTGACTTTGAAATTCTTAATCTCGAAACAATGCAATCTATCATTTAAATCGTCACCAAACTTTTTCCATTTGTAATTTTCAACATTAAATCCAAATGGATTCTCGGTGGTCCATCTCCATAAATCCTCGCAAGCTTGTTCAATATTCAATTCAGCTTTCCATTTGAGCTCTTTGTTTGCTCTATCCGGCTTTGCAGTTAAATTTAAAACGTCTCCAGATCTTCTAGCAACTACCTCATATGGTAATTCTCTTCCTACAGCTTTGCAAAATGCATGATAAACATCGAAAACTGTGGATCCTTTACCGGTACCTAAATTCCATTCACGAAACAATCCCGAATCGAGGTTATGCAAATAATTCAATGCCGCAATATGACCTTTGGCTAGATCAACGACATGAATGTAATCTCTAATTGGTGTACCATCGTGACTATCGTAATCGTCTCCAAAGATGCTCAATTTTTCTCTTTTGCCTATAGCAACTTGAGCAAGGTAAGGTAGTAAGTTATTAGGTATACCCAAGGGGTCCTCACCTAACAATCCACTTGGGTGTGCACCCATAGGATTGAAGTATCTCAATATAGCAACTTTCCAAGTATCATCACTGGTATAAACATCTTTCAAAACTTGTTCGATCACATACTTGGTTTTCCCATATGGATTAGTTGGATCCATAGGACATTCTTCAGGGATTGGAATGTATCTATCATCGCCGAATCTAGTGACATCACCATAAACAGTTGCACTCGACGAAAAAACAATATTTTTCACGTTGAATTTCTGACACGTTTTCAACAAGTTGATTGTTCCATAAACGTTATTGTCGTAATATTCTAATGGGATTTTTGTTGATTCACCAACGGCTTTCAAAGCAGCAAAGTGGATAACACTGGAAATTTTGTACTCTTCAAACAATTTTGAAAGTTGATCGCTCTTGATATCAACGTTGAAGAATGGTATATGTTGTTTGACAATGTATTCAATTCTGGCAACGGCATCATAAGATGAATTTGTCAAGTTATCAACAATGACAACTTTGTACCCATTGTTGATCAATTCAATAACGGTATGAGAACCAATATAACCAGCACCACCAGTAACCAAAATGTATTCGGACATGTTTGGGGAAAATCAAAGTGAAATTGATTAACTTTTATACTTTAGACATCTGAGGTTCAAATTGTAACGTTGCAATGAGTATAACCAGATTCACCATGCAGACAGATTCGCATCCTCCACAACGATTGTTAATAACAATTGCTTGAGGTATTTATTATATCTTGGCTGCTGCAGCAAGGGTTATATTTCAATTTTGTGTAATCAGACATTTTATTAACTATGAATAACTTTAATGTAACGTTGCAATTTAAACAATTTTTCCGAAATTTTTTCTGGAGTTGGCAAGAGAAATCTGGGGCTAAAAAAAATATGTTGATGTCGAGATTTATTTATAAATACCAAAGAATTTCTACGTTGGCGGGTAAGCAATGTCGTCTGTACCAGTATTTGAAGATATTTCTTTCTATGAAAATACAAAAGCTCAAGATAGTAGATACAATCAATTGAAAAAATCATTCAACACTTTTTTTCCTGATGAAAAGATTGATTATTTTGCTAGATCTCCAGGTCGAGTTAACATTATTGGTGATCACATTGATTATAACTTCTTCCCGGTGTTGCCAATGGCAATCAACAATGATGTTGTAGCTGCTGTCAAACTCACCAATGATGATGAAATTGTAATTACAAATACGGACAAAGAGTTTACAAAACAAGTTATTCCATTACCATCGGATCCAATAGAGATTATCAAGATCGATGCTAAATTGAGCTGGGCAAATTATTTCAAATGTGGTTTGATAGTTGCTCAAAAGTATTTGCTAGATAATAACTTATTGAATGGTAAATTAAAAGGTATGAAGATTTTGTTCAATGGTAATGTCCCAACGGGTGGTGGATTATCATCATCAGCTGCCTTTTGCGTTGCCACAACTCTATCTATTTTATATGCAAATGGAGTGACTAATGTGTCCAAGGCTGATCTAACCAAGATTACCGTAGTTTCAGAACATTATGTTGGGTTGAATAATGGTGGTATGGATCAATGTGCAAGTATTTATGGAGAACTGGGTAAGGCATTATTAGTCCAGTTTAGACCTGAAATTAAAGGTACACCTTTTGAGTTTCCAGTTAAAGATTTGGTGTTTGTTATCACTAATAGTCTTCAAGTTGCAAATAAAGCTGAGACTGGTCCCATACATTATAACTTAAGGGTGGTCGAAATGGCTATAGGAGCAGACCTATTAGCTAAAAAATTAAAACTTCAAGATGTTCCACAGGACTCCAATCTTACCACCAGTAGTTTAAGAAGCGTCATGGAATCCAAATTTGGAAATTGGAATAGTGATGATATCGATTTAGGGATTGAATATTTGTCAAGTATGATTGAATTGGTTGAACAACATTTGAACCCACAAGGTTATACCATCGAGCAAGTATCAAGTGAATTGGACATTTCCATTAATGAGTTTAAGCTCAAATATTTGACAAAATTCCCAGTCAGATTTGACACTTTGAAAATATATCAAAGAGCAAAACACGTATATCGTGAAAGTTTACGAGTTTTGGAAACATTGAAATTGTTGAAACTGCCAATTGATAATGAGACACATTTTCTAAAACAGTTTGGTTTCTTATTGAACCAAAGTCAAGATGATTTATCCAATTTATGTGAAAACTCAAATGAAAAACTAGATGAAATTTGTAAAATTGGATTGAGTAATGGTTCTTTTGGTGGTAGAATCACAGGTGCCGGTTGGGGAGGCTCGCTAGTACATCTTACAACAGTGGATAACCTATCGACTTTGATCAATGCGTTTACTCAAGAATATTACAACAAAGAGTTTCCAGAAATTACAAAAGAGGAGTTAGAAGAAGCCATACTTGTTAGCAAACCAGCAACAGGTTCGTCAATAATTACTGCAAACTTTTTGCAGCAATAAGGTCCAAAATATCACATGAAAGTATATGTATGAATCGTTCGATCCAAGCAAACGAGGGGCGATATCTGAAATAATCCATGCCAAATATAAGGGGAATTAAATAGTAGGAGTTAATGCAAGTTTAGGATTTTACAAATCTCCGAAGATCTCTAAAATAATTTTTCCTTTTCTAAAATAGGTCATGCCTAGATGATGTCTTATGATTCGGAGTAGTGACGATGTTCTTGTATAAACTCTTGATGGAACTGTTGTTTACTCTGATACAAAGTTTGATGAAACTTTTATGGCACCTAAATCACTAGCACGGAGTGTAAACCTAGGTATAATTGTGATCATTTGAAATGGTGGCGTATCGTAGATCGGAAAAAATACATTCTAGAACTGTTTTGTGATGTGTCACATTTTTATTTACATGTGAAAACTTTCTCATCGTCGCATTTTTTTTTAGTCAGAAACATAACATTTGGTAGTGAAAAGGAAAATCACATGTGAAAAAAGGGCTAGCCAGTAACAGAGTATTTCCCTTATAGGACCAGAAAAAAAAAAATCGGAACTTTTAGGAAAAGAATCTGATGATTTGCTGTTTTTTTGGCAGTGTGGACTGCTGAGAAAAAAAGTGGCGAGAGGCAAGGCCGTGTGGATTTACATTTTTACCACGATTTTAACAGGTGGTGATACGGAATTGGAGTGAGAATATTAAAAGAAATCTCGAATCATCGTTTATCGTACATAACCGTAAAAGATAAAATATAACCTGATTCTGAATCAGACCACAAATGTTTGAACCTATTGTTCTTCAAGAATGTGAATTGAAGAGATAATGATAGCTTTAAGTTCCCCTCTGATATAGAGATACTCCCAGACGACGTGATCAATTCGAAATGCCTATGATTCTCATAAGCTGGGTTCTTATAGGAATTAAGATTAGAAAAATTAAAGAAAAAAAAATTACATGACGTACATTTACCAGATAATTATTTTGCTACATCTGAAAAAAGAAAATTATAAAGATAATATTACGGAAATGAAGCTTAACCGTAATGTTCTTAATGTCACAAAACACAACATGAAATATTTATATATAAACAGTCTTCTCAATGTTTTAACAATTACATTATTATAATGACACTCGATATTTTACCACTACTTGATATAAAACATTCAATACCCAAACCATTTATCACTAAGGATCAAACCTTTAAACAAAAACCAAACAACAACATGATGTTAGATGGTTACATGCTTAATAAAGACTTACGTTTTATCAAAAAAATTGGTGCTGGAACTTATGGATTAATCTACTTAGTTGAAAATATCTATACAAAGCAGAGGTTTGCTGCCAAAATGGTTTTGAAAAATCCACCTTTCAAACAAGGTGATCCAAAGGACTCCTCAAGCAACAAGAAACTTATTCAACAACAATTCTACCACTATTTTTACACTCATGCATTACCACATCCAAGCAATCTAGATTTAAATTACATCAGAGATCAAGGTCATGATTGTCAGTTCCTCACTGAGATATCGTTGCATCTAAAAGTACACGAACATCCCAATATCACTACCATACATCAAGTTTTTGAGCTTGAGAACTTTGCAATCATTATACTTATGGATTACTTTGAGCAAGGAGATTTATTTGGAAACATCATTGACTTGCAAATCTTTCAGAAACATAAATTTGATAAACTGTTGTTAATGAAGAACGCCATGTTGCAACTCATTGATGCAGTTGAATATTGTCATCAAATGAATGTATTCCATTGTGATTTGAAACCAGAGAATATAATGGTTGAGTACAATCCTTACTATATAAGACCTCAAAATGGACCAATTATAGATTATCAAGAACTTCGTTTATCGTTGATTGATTTTGGTTTAGCAATGTCATCCGATATCATTTGCTGTAACGCTTGCAGAGGCTCCAGTTTCTATATGGCTCCTGAAAGAACAACAAACTTTAACACTCATAAGATTATACGACAATTGGTAGACATGTCTCAATTCCAACTGATATACAATACAAACTCAAATTCATCAAATTGTAAATACTTACCAACTTTACCTGGTGATATATGGTCATTAGGTGTTTTGTTTATTAATATTACCTGCTCGAGAAACCCATGGCCGGTAGCCTCATTAAACGACTCAAGCAATGACGTCTTCAAAAATTACATTTTAAATAACAATCACAGCATTTTATCGTCAATCTTACCAATATCTGCTCAATTCAATAAGTTATTGAATAAAATATTCAAATTGAATCCATTAGATAGAATAGACTTGGTAAGTTTATATCAAGAGATTACTAGATGTGACTTTTTCAAAGAGAATCATCATCACACTCAACAATTGTATACTCCACCAGACACAACTGCTTATAATTCTTACGTTAGTGACTTTAACGAAGACGATGATGAATTTTACACTGATGATGAAGAAATAGAATACGCAGATGTTCAACAGGAACCTATTAAAACTCAACAATCAATTTACCAAAATAACGTAGCCAGATTCGCACTTGGAACGCCTTCTAACAGCATTGTCTATTAATGATTTACGACCTTATAGAATAATATATAACGATGATTTATGAATTAATTCACCGAGGAAGATAAACAAAAAATTAGCGAGATCCTCTATCTTTGCATAGCCGAATTGCATAATTAGATCAAAATAAACTTGAGCATGTGATTTTTCCAACATACAAATGGCTGTGCATTGAGAGATATATACTGGATGCTGAAAGATAAGAATAAGCAAATATTAGTTGTATTGAACCGTACATCTTAGTTGCGCCTTGGAAGTCTGTATGATAAGAAGATTGATAATTATCAATACTGTAAAAATATTACATATCAGACAACAATAGCGAAAGATGTTTTATACTAATGTTCTCATACAAATTCATCAGATAACCTTTTTGTGATCTAAACCGAAGTCGGTTGCTTATTCAGAGAACGAAGTTAAAAATCTGTGGTCTAAGAGTATGTAGTAGGCATCGGTTCACCAGACTCGGTCTATTCTCAACTGGCGAATGATAATGTCCGATAATTAAATGCATTTAATTTTGCTTTTAATACGGTAAGCATACTCGCTCTGTCATAAACATAAGCAGTTGAAGACATAGACTATAAAGAAACAGCCCTCGCTATTCTAAACTAAAATTTATCATAAGACAAGTATCTCTTTGACATCAATCAATATATAACAAAAAAATGTGGTCTTGCACCAAGATCAAGACTTGAAACTTTTGACAATAACACAACTGCATCGTTATGCTTGATCTGAGAGTAATTAGGATATGCATGTTAGTGTCCTGAGAAAGTCAATGTTTTATGTTAAACCTTATTCCAGATGCCCAGTAATTACTTATAGAAACCTCGTGGCAACCTTGTCACGAATAGAGGCAAGTAATTGTCAAATAACAACAAAAATTACTTTATATCATAATGATTTTAAACTGAACCAACTTATTTAGTAAAACTGACCAGTAGGTACTAGTTGAGCCGGCGCTTATCCTCCTCAAGTCTAGGAGCGAAAGTATAGGCGGAGCATAGGAATGTTCTGACTTTTCCTCTTTTGCAACTTGCTAGTGTACGAGAAACAAAAAAAAAAAAAAAAGTAATTATAAATGACCGGCACCTGCTAAAAATAGAACATCCTTACATCAACTGTTTGAGACAGTCTGACATCCATATATTTGCATTTTACCACAGGAAATATCGATCTCTTTCAACAGAGATTGAATTACCCATTATACTTATTAAGTTAGCACTCAATATAAATACAATTTTTCATCTGAAAAATGTTACGACATCGTGAATGATAACAAATGAAAGCCAGATTATGTTCATAGTGAATAGCGCTCGATGTTTGCCTATTAATCAAGGCAGCAAACCAAGAAAAAGCTAAAGCTCTTGATGCTGATTTTTATTTTAATAACAGTAGGCATTTGTAGTTATCGTAATGTATTTTCAAACGCTTTTACAGGAGGTCGATAAAAAACCCATACTAAGGAAGGTAGATGAATTTTTTAACATAAGGATAACTTAAGTAAGTGGTTAGATCTAGTTCTAATTAAAGTATTCATTAAGATGTAAACGAATCGTGACTGAGAGTCCAATTTCTCGAATTTATCTACATAAGCTTTGATTATGCTCCTAATACCACTTTATTTTCAATTTCAACACTTAAGATATGATTTAATGAACGCTACGTGACAAGTTTTCAAACGAATTTTATCTTGATGAAGTACTTAATTTAGTTTTTGATCAAACCATTGAATGTTTGCTGCTTATTAATTCTTGGGTTTAGTCTATAAACTTGAGGCTTTTCTTTACTAGATAGCTTTAATGTCATTCCCCTGTCTTACCCCTCAACTGTCATTTAATTCGGAAGACGCTAAGCATTCGTAAGTTAAATCATGAATTGCGAGAATTAACTCAAAATATTCCAAGTTTTCAAAAGTCTTTTGTCGATAATAACGACCTACTTGCGTACTTCATAAAAAAATACCAATGGTTTGTAGTGCACAAAAGCTTGATGCTGATATACCATTAATATAATTATCATAAGAGGTTTCTCTGTGCAAAATGAAATCATCAATGGCAAAAGTTTTGAAATCTAGGATACTACCAAGACCACAGTTATTGAAGCTACACCATGGTCTAATTCTGAATTAAATCACTCGATGATGGTATATGACCCTGTGGTTTCTCATATTGATCGAGCTAAGATATCAGACCCATTTAACGAAGGGCTGTTAGTGAATAAGCTGGTTTCGAAGACTCGACGAACGCCTCTTTTACCAATATATCTGAGGAATCTTGAGTTGATTCATGGCCGCATGAGTTTATAATTATATGATCCTCGTTGTACTCTTCCGATGTAGCTTTGGTTGATTAATTTAAAGTAGATCATTTGTTAAATTGAAACAATCTTCAGATTCTTGACCCAAGACATGAGATCAGAATTTCTGACTCTATTGAGCGACAAAAAATGAACAATGTTTAGAATGGAACAGCAGATAATATTTAAAGAAGTGAAAGATATTCATCTTCATCGGAATGATCAGTGAAACTATTAGATTTCACGATTTGAGGTAAGTGTAGCTTCATTTAGGTGTGCTCACGAGGTTTCTGGTTTCAAAGACCTAAAAGGTCCCAAATGATTAAGTTGTTGATGAAAACTAACCCTTCTTGTCTACTTTTTATACATTTACGAAATGAACTACACTGTTTGAAATGAAGGTTTTCAATTGAGCTCGCAAATCGAATACGTTGGCCTTTACAGTCTTCAAAACAGTTCAAAACATAATAAAATTAAACCCCTTTATGAATAGAGAGAAGAAGTGGGTTGGAGCTCGAGACTCTTGCATAAAGCATCAGAAAAGAATGATGAAACTTGCTACTAAAAGAAGAGTTTAGAACTACACTAGTTTTCCTGAGATTTCTCTTTGGCTACGATAAGTATTTGTAAGGCAGCATGTAGAGATAATAAGTAATTGATATTGAAATACCGAATCCAAACGATGAGTTATCAAATTATAGAGTTTTGCTACAAATATAATTAGCTTTGATTCAGTTTGTGAAGCTTCAATTGAATATAAACGGTGCGACTTGAATAGTGGATTCCTCGTTGAGTAGTCTCCCCTTTTCTCATGTGATTGTGAATGGACTCATTTATTTCAATGGAACTAACTTTATAGTGTTGATCTCGCACGCAGGTAATAATTTGTAAAAATACACTTGAGTGTCGATACTATGTAAGTATTGGTCAATAGCATTAAAGAATTTCAAGCATTGCTAAATTTGAAGGAAGTAACAATAGTTTAGCCATTTTTATGATACGTATTCTTTCGGTTAACAATGTTCATCTTAGATATGTGCATCACCATGGCTTAAAATGGTTTACACAAAATCTAATTCAATAGCCTTCAGTTAATTAATTACTAATTTGTTAGTTCATAATTCAACAAACAAGAAACGATGCACATACAGTATTTATGGTAAACGGAGACAATTCGAGATCTTCCGAAAAATCACCAATAGATATAACAATAACTCCATAATGTAATAAGGAGTTTTGTGACTCGAAATAAAACCTAATTTAATAAGTTGTGTGGTGCATGCTAAAATTAAAAACTTTTAACAATCGAGCTCCCAACCGTATAATTAAATAGACCTTTACATATTTAGTGAATTGTGTGACTTTAAAGTTAATTCACTCGGATTAATTACTGCATTTGAACAATTGATTCAATTGTTTGTTTCTCCATGGGGTATTAAAAAAATCCTTTGTTTTACAAATAAGATAATCCTTGAAAATATGCTTGCTCAATTATGGAGATCTCGGATTATCCTACTTTACAAGAAAAATTTTAAGCCGGAATTTTCTTTTTCTTGGGTGGGGAAAAATTTTCAATATTTTACTAATACTACATACTTGAAATATTATTATTGTTAGATGACTTGAGTTATTATAAGACCTTTTTTACGTGATTGAAAACGTTTGCATATATTAATTTTGAGGGATAAACCACAAACCCAAGTGGAAAAATTTTCAGGTAACAATTTCTGAATTTCAACAGGTGATAGCTTTTGCCTTTCTTGGCCATAACTTTAACAAAATCCAACAACCGACATTTACGATTCTGAGTAACCCCACGATTATTAGATACGAGGTCATGCAATTTTCCATTTTTTCCGCTCAGCTGGTTTGTGCAATTTTTATACGCGATGCGTTAGACTAAAAAGTTGAGCAAAAACTTTTCCTATTGTTATTTACTCCAGATTAGTATTTCATGGGGCAATAAGGCTTCAATTTTCTCATCTATAAATAAAGATTAAATTCCCCCGATTTTCATCCATCAATTACAATGTCTTCAAAAGTAGAAAGGATTTTCTCAGGTCCTGCTTTAAAAGCAAATACTTACTTAGATAAATTACCCAAAATTTACAATGTTTACTTCATTGCCAGTATATCCACTATTGCGGGGATGATGTTCGGTTTCGATATCTCCTCAATGAGTGCTTTTGTCGGTCAAAGTCACTACGCAAATTATTTCAATCACCCAAATTCAGACATTCAAGGTTTGATCACTGCTAGTATGAGTTTGGGATCTATCTTCGGTAGTATTGGCTCATCATTGGTCTCTGAACCTTTCGGTAGAAGATTATCATTAATGGTTTGTTCCTTTTTCTGGATGGTAGGTGCGGCTATTCAATCTTCAGCACAAAATAAAACCCAATTGATCTTGGGTCGTATCATTTCAGGTGTAGGTGTCGGATTTGGTTCATCAGTTGCTCCAGTCTATGGTTCTGAATTGGCACCAAGAAAAATCAGAGGTTTAATCGGTGGTCTTTTCCAATTTTTTGTCACTTTAGGTATCTTGATCATGTTCTACATATCTTACGGTTTAGGTAAAATCAATGGTACTGCTGGTTTCAGAATTGCTTGGGGTATCCAAATCATCCCTGGATTAATGTTGTTCTTGGGTTGTTTCATCATTCCAGAATCACCTCGTTGGTTAGCAAAACAAGACAGATGGGAAGACGCCGAATTCATTGTCTCAAAGATACAAGCAAAAGGTAACAGAGAAGACCCTGAAGTGCTCATTGAAATCTCCGAAATCAAAGACCAGTTGTTGATTGATCAAGCAGCACAGAATGTTGGTTATGCAACTCTTTTCAGAAAGAAATACTTACCAAGAACTTTAACAGCAATGTTTGCTCAAGTGTATGTATATTGATAACAAGTTGATTTGGATTTTGTATGCAGGAGAAAGAAGGTGTGCGCGCGAAAAAATAAGAAAAGGTGCGCGCGACAAAAAAAAAATTATTGAAATGATTTCGCAGCCAACTTTCTCCTAACATAACAACTTCCAACTCACTCAAATGAGTACAACTCAATACAGATGAATACTAACTGCTAATTTTGACATCAACAGCTCACGGGCATGAATGTGATGATGTATTATATTGTCTACATCTTCCAGATGGCAGGGAAGTCTGGTAATGCTAATTTGGTGGCTTCATCAATTCAATATGTTTTAAACACAGTTTGCACAGTTCCAGCTTTATATTGTTTAGATAAGGTCGGACGTAGGCCTTTATTAATGGGAGGGGCCATTATGATGATGATTTTTCAATTCGGGTTAGCTGGTATTTTGGGTCAGTATTCAGTTCCATGGCCAGATTCAGGAAATGATTCTGTTAACATTAGAATTCCAATGGACAAGAAATCTGCTTCTAATGGTGCTATTGCATGTTGTTATTTGTTCGTTTGCTCATTTGCCAGTACCTGGGGTGTTGGTATTTGGGTCTATTGTTCTGAAATTTGGGGTGACAACAGAATTTCTCAAAGAGGTAACGCTTTATCAACCTGTGCTAATTGGTGTTTGAATTTTGCTATTGCAATGTACACACCTACAGGATTCAAGAATATCAGTTGGAGAACTTATATTATTTATGGTGTCATGTGTTTAGCTATGTTTATTCATGTACTTTTAGGATTCCCAGAAACTAGAGGAAAGAGATTGGAGGAAATTGGTCAAATGTGGGAAGAAAAGGTACCAGCATGGAGATCTGCTTCGTGGCAGCCAACTATCCCTCTTGCTACAGATGCTGATTTAGCTAGAAAGATGAGTGTTGAGCATAAGGAAGAGGGTGGCTTGTTGGAAGATTCAGCATCTAGTGAAAAGGCTTAGATAGACTTTTCACAGGATCTTTAATTATCTGTAACGACTAGTTTACGATTCATTGTTATAATAAATGTCTACAATCCTTCCAAAACTTGACTGACCTCTTTTGTTCTTCGCCTTCTGATATTGAGTTAAGAGATCGATCGATCTATATGCAGTAACTGATTCAAAAACTTTTTTAGTCAAAAAGTCGCACTAACCACTTGAGTGTTTTGTCACATATCGGTCATTGAATTCAATCAAAACTAATTGAATGTGCTATTACCGGAGCACCCGAAGGTACTGACACAATCCTAATTGACTTACAGCTAGAGCCCTTTTGATTGAGAAAAGGCTTCGGAACAGTTTCTTTACCTCCAATAGTACGGTGAGGGAACCTGCCGGTATCTCACTTACAATTGTTGTTGATAACCCTCGTTGATCTAACTTAACATCTACAAATATCTAAAAATACCCACATCAAACCGAAGTCACTGATTTCAATAATGCTGATGGAATAGGTACTGTTGAATTTTGATACAAACTAACTTAACTATCGCAGTCACCATGGTATACACTAGATATACTTTGACTACTTCGAGCCGAGAAGGATCATTCAAATGAACTTATAGCGTTATCATTAAATATTCAACCAACCAATATCTATTTGTACTTTGTTCTATAATGAATCTTCTTGATCACTTTAACTTCAGAAGGAAAATTTAGACAAACTGAGAGTGTCGTTGTTATATATCCCGTCAATATCATGACCACTATCGCATCATTCCACAAGTTCTCCTTAATTTTCATTGAATGTATATGAGATTTCTTTGGTGAAACTTAGGACTAAATTTTCAAATACTCTTTCAATTACATGGTGACCACTGCAAAGCTCTGGACAAAAAACTATTCTACTAAATTGACTACGGTACATTTTGTTGGAGGGACTGACCATGTTATAGAATTAATTATTTCTATCAAAATTACCACTTCAATGTGGCCAGAGGGTTATACTACGACAATCATCAAATCGGCTAAAACGACTTCAGTATTGACAGAGATACCCTCTTCAAGGACCACTGCACAACTATCAACTGATTTAGCCTGGCTACAAGCACACTATTTGCCTATGGCTATCTGGCGATGTGGTCGCAAATATCATTAAAAAGCCGTTTATATTTGTGATAGCCGCAACGCTCGTCTAGCTCCAATTTAGATTCTTTAAGCACACCAGTTACTTTCATAACGATTTGACAGTTTAATATCACCTTCATGAAGTTCATTGAAACAATCGTCATTCTCTCCGACCGGATCATCTTCATTGGAAATCGTCGATTTATTCAATTAAGTCATCAAAATTTTGAGCTATCGTCAGAATATTCAAATAGATTATCATCATTGGCAGCATTATCAATTTAATTAATTGAATCATGTCAATTATCAAAATTAGAGCCATCGTCGATATTTTCCATCGTATCATTGTCGAGAGAACCATCTTCCGGTTACTCATTTGAGGACATTATTTATAATTGGTTCAATTAAATTGAGATCACACGAATTTGATCTACTGCTAAATCTTGGAACCTTGTCAATGATTGATTTAACCGAAACAACAACTACAGATTCATCATTCACACACATTGGATATTCTTCATCCCTTTACTAAAGCAGAGTAATTTACGATGTTAACATTAATAAAGCAGTACTCTCCAAGAATAAAGCAACAGCTGAGGTATTCTCATGCTCGATAAATACAATGACTCATAGTCGTTAAAGTACATCACTGAAAGAGTTTAACACTTCAAATTTATCATCACAGTCAAACGCGTCATCATCATATAATTTACTATCTAGCAATTATCCCACATCGAGTATCGACAATTAATTCAAGACATCTACCTCCTGATTTTCAAAAGATACAGTGCCAAGTAACTACAAAACACAAGAAAGTGATTTGATAATCGATAGATTTCCAACATCGTTAGATACCCTAGCCATGTTTACCTCAGATTCCATTCATTTTTTTGCATCCTATCTACGGACTTCGATTTATTCTCATCAACTGGAGCACTAATGAAATTGACTAAAATTAATGATGATTAATAATCAGTTAGACCCAATAAAGAGATTGCTCTTTGAAAGCTTCGATGCTACTTCCTACACTTTTACGTTACAAAAGATAAGATCTCGAATATGGGTGAATCACGACAATATACACATAAAATTTATCCTCATTCAAAGATGTCTCCACTAAATCCATTATACATATGATGGGGCCGAATCAGCCTATTGTAATGTAATCGCAAGATTAAAACTACACACTCTGGATAGTTTTCAAAGCTTAAAGAGGTACCAAAAATTAATCATTACAAAAGTATGCAATGATGGCAAATATTTTTACAAAACTGATGAGATGATTATTGGTATTTAAGTATTCGTCTCTTAATCAGCTTACGTGACGTGATAATTCATACAATGGTATGGTACCTTGGTTCAAAAAATAGCTAGAAGAACACTCTGTCGTCACCGTTACTGTATATTACCTATTTTGTATATTCAAGCTGAGTAGCTACTCATCATGACTCAAAGAATCAGATTCAGAATATGGCTTGTGATCTTAATAATCATTTACTCAAAAATCAAGACTTTAGTGCTAGAAGATTTCATTATGGATTATTCATATTCAATCATTGGATCGTTTTCTTCTTTTTGACCTCAGTTCCGGTGAAGTCTCGCTTTTGATTCTTTCGAGCCCATCATTCTGAGATTGCAAATCGATATGTGTTAGATTTTGTTTCTCGTTTTGTTGAATACGATCTGAAGATTGACTCACTTTCAAGAAACGTTCAGGTATCTTATCCTCTAGTAATGGATAGAACATATGGCTAATATTGAGTTTATCCAATTCTTCCTTGCAGTGTGGAATGCTGCAATAAGAGCCCTGTAATTTCATAGGCCCTTTCTTGACAGCAAAAACCCATCCAATTTTTGCTAAAATTCTCCCTCTATGGTTTTTATTTATGTTTGCAGCTATTAAGAGCTTGCTTACGTTGATTCTATTGTTGTCCAATCTCCTTGATACGACAACATCATTTATTTTGAGACATAATAATTTGCAGGACATAATATCAGAACTAATTATTTCTGTATTATTGACAATCAGGGAATCAACCATCTTCTCCTCTATTGAATTAACAATCTTTTCTTCTATTGAATCAATAATCTTCTCCTCTATTGAATCAACAATCTTTTCTTCTATTGTGTCAACCATCTTCTCTTCTATTAAATCATTAACTTCATCTTCATCTGATTCATTCATATCATCTTCATCTAACTCATTCATATTTTCTTCATCTGAATCAAACATATCATCTTCATCTAACTCATTCATATCATCTTTATCTGATTCATTCGTATCATCTACATCTAATTCATTCATATCATCCTTATCTGATTTTAACAATTTCTTTTTATCTGATTCTGTTTTGTCAATCGTATCACCAGAATGATCCTTTTTGCTAGATTGTATTATCTTTGACAGTGAAGCCAATTCATTTATCATTAAGACAGGATCTTTATCATTTATATCAGAACACTTCAGTTTAGGGCTATCTTGATTCAGTTTATCCGATTTGGATGTTATTGACCAGAAGTCAGTGATTTTTGACTGCATCTGATCTATATTCTTGTGTGGGAAAAAGTGTTGCAAAGTTTGGCGCTACCTCGAGGGTATATTTTTTGTTTGCAAATTAAATAAACGATACAGCCGTAGATAACATAGATCTTAAACATTCTCAACATTGAAGCATTTGGAGCTCTAATCGCCTGAAAAAAATTAAACAACAGCTCAAAATAATTATTCCATATACCTTTGGTAATTTCACAATTTCTTTTAACTTTAAATCTTCACAATTCTTTGTATTCAGTATCCATTCCTTATATGATCATCCTTCAACCCATAATGTAGAAGTATACTTTTAATTCAAAATGCTTTCATTTTGTCCTTTCTTCATCGAGTGTGACCTCAAGTCGCATATTTATAATGGTTAAAAACATTGATAAGTAAACAATTTCACTCTCGAAAGTGGCCATAATTCGTAATTTAATTTGCTAACGTAGATGGTATTTCGTTAATTCAGCTTACATTATATTTGACAGTCAGACATTTTCGTATGTTCAACCGATTTAGTATTACTGTGTATGATGAGCTTTTGACTTCTAATATGTAGGCAATTTCTTAAAATGGTAATTTAGTATAACAGTAAGGTAAATTATTTTATGATCAATGTCTTCAATTAATCAAAGTTCAACTAGTGAAGATTTTTCATCGAACCTCACATCTTTTAGGCGCTGGTATTTGTTTGAGGCACTTGTATAAGCTCTAGCATCGTTTCTCGCAGTCTATTGAAATCAGAAGCAATCTATGTCCGACCCTTTCTAAATACGTTCGAAAATGTCCAAAACTAAGTACATCTGCCAGCAATACATGACTTTTATGCATAAATAGACGATGTTGAACAACTGTACATAAACTTAAATAGGTGTATGGAATCTATCTTCATGATATTTCTTGATTTGGGTATTTTTTGTCTATTTAGGTAACGATAGTACCCACTCTTACTCATTCTTGTTTTCTTTTTGCAGCTATAAAAACGATATTAGCTTCCCTTGTAGCTATAGTCGGTCCAGTGTTTCCATAAATGATCAAGGAGTAATTCGTACAGTTTTTTGTAATCTCATTTTCCACAGGAGAACAGATTTGTTCAGTTTAGTGGGCCAAAAGTCTGTTTTTGACACCATTAAGTCTTCTTTTTGTTGTGTAATGCCTTATTTCTCAATTATAGCTTCCAAAGCTTTCTCTTTTATTTTTTTTATGGTTTTGACCTTCTAACATGTCAATCTCGCAGTGTCTTTGATGCTGGACTCGTTGTTAAAGTGTTTTAGAGTACCGTTGTTGAGAAATCGTGGGAAATTTAAAAGAAATCGGGTCCCCCTTTATGAAAAAAAAATTCGCACTTCACTGAAAAAAAGCAGTACCTACTCATGGACTCAATTTAATTTAAAAACTAGCAGATTTGGTTTTACGAGATGAAAATTAAGAAAATAGACAAAAATCAAAAATTAATTTAAATTAAATAGAAAAACTCAATAACTATAATAATTAGTTAAAACGAGACCAGCCTATTTGAGCAAGCAACACAAAGAGGAAACAATACCTGACTATTTTCTTTTTCATTACAAATTTATATACAAAAACACATCTAAACATATTGTACGTGTCAAATTCACGATGCAAGTCCACCACAAGTAAATCCACTTTATGATTTGATAATACTCGAGATGAATTTTGAATTGAGTCCAAAGCAACATCCAATGCATCCGCCGGAGCAATTACCGACTTATTATATAATTACAAGATCTGGTATATTCAATCTGATTGAAGTTTTGTGATCATTTTCTCACCAGATACTTCAAATTGGAAATTGTACCTTGACATCGAACCAACATAATGTCTACTACTGGTTTAAGTTATTTAATGTTAGATTATCAAATCTATAGTCATATAGACTATATATGACACCACGTTCGGATGATTACTTCAATTCAAACAAACGCGATAAAATCAGGTTATACTACAACACAACAACAAACGGAACAAGCTAAAATATAGTACGACAACAACAATTTGATCAACGAATTAATAATTGATTAGATCATTTGAAGATCCCTTACGAATAAGTTAGATAAAAGATGGGCTGGACCTTTCAAAGTTATAGAAAAAGGAGACTGTTATTACAACCTAACTGATTGAGCATACGCTTAATTAACAAAACATTTACAAGAGAGAATTACACTATTCTATGGTTCCACCAAATTTTTTACAAAAGGGACAAACCTGTGTGAATATGTTCTAAGAAATTCAAAAGAGCCTATCGTAGTCATTATTTATCGCAACCATACTACTTGTATCGCTTTTCAGTTATAATAAACATAATCATCTCGTATATTCTCTACATAATCTTGTACTAGTCGACTAGACAAGAAAATGGGTCCAAAAATTAGATCAAATTTAAATACACATATGGTGAGCCCACACATGTACATAAATCAATTGACAAACAAAAAATTGAGTTCAAAGCAGCTCGAAGATAGACAGTCAATTCATTAACTTTTCAAAACACGTACAAGCTGCAAATGATAAATAATATAAAGATACTGTTTTATAATAAGTCTCTCACCTTGTTAATCAGTACAAATATAAGCCAACTCAAGTTTGGCATGTCGATACGATTAAGCTTTAGTGAGAAACCAAAAGATCAATTCTGTGCTTGCAAAAGCACTTATACTCCACTATTGAATAGTGAAATACTATGATCAAATCCAGCTTCAATGAAAAAGGAATTTGAATGTGTGCCAAATTTAATTTTCTGTTTAAGTGGTTTTATAGACAGCAGTTGGTCAATCTACACGACTTGTATAATCTCAAAACCAATGTTTCATGATGGTATTTAACAAGTCATACAAATTTTACCCCAGCTTAAAGTTTCAATTAACAACTTGAATTTAGAAAGCATTGTTTCGTATCATACGTAATTTTTTATTCTTTTTTTTTTTTTAATCTCGATATTATAAATTAACACCAATGGATCTAATCAAATCGATCTGTTGCAATCCGTATTTCTTCAATAATGCATTTCTCAATTTAAAGTTGTACCGTTCAGTTCATAACGCAGGGTGTTCGATGAAGTAGTCGACTACCCCACCACTTTTGCGCATCCCATAATTAACCAAGTATATCCAGGGAATCTGAACGTTTACCGTCTCCAATGATTAAAGTGTACCAGAAAATATGTATTTTTTATGATTGCAATCTAGCACATAACAGTTTGAGCTTTTACACAGTGCCTCTGTCAATTACAATTGACAAACCTCATTAATTTCAAATAGTGATTGTTTCATTGGTGCGCGTTAATACTCCTAAAAATAATTTTTTTGATGAGGCATTTCATGTCAGTACTGAAGAAGATCAAGTTAGACAATCCAATGGTCAAAATTTGCACACATTCAGGATCATTTCACGCAGATGAATCCTTAGCTGTTTATTTGTTGAGATTATTACCAGCCTATAAAGACGCAGAGTTGATCCGCTCTCGGAAACCAGAAGACTGGGAACAAAGTGATATCGTAGTTGATGTTAGTGGAAAATATGACGGACATAAATTCTTTGATCATCATCAACGTGACTTTGACACTACTTTTAGCGATAAATATAAAACCAAATTATCGTCCGCAGGGTTGGTATATAAACATTATGGGAAAGATATTATAAAAGAAGTTTTGAATATTGAAGATGAGAGTAAGATCAATTTGTTATATGAAAAAGTTTACAAAGAGTTTATTGAAGCAATTGATGCCAATGACAATGGTGTCAATAACTATCCTGACGCGGAGCCAAAATTCAATGATAGAAATATAGGATTACCTTCGATTGTGTCCAAGTTGAATCCAAGCTGGAATGAAAGTTGTACTGATGCTGACTTTGATAGACAGTTTTTGAAAAGTAGTGAGTTAATGGGTACTGTTTTTGTCAATTTATTGAACGGATATGGTAAAAGTTGGTTACCTGCAAAATCTATAGTTGAAGATGCATTTAAGAAAAGATTTGACGTTGATAAATCGGGTGAGATCTTGATTTTGAATCAATTCTGTCCTTGGAAAGAGCATTTGTATCAGATAGAGAAAGAAAACAATGCCGAAGGGTCAATCAAATTTGTATTGTTCAAAGATTCTTCAGAGAAATGGAGAGTATCGACTGTGTCAGTCACTTCATCATCATTTGAGTTTAGAGTGGGCTTACCTGAAGATTTAAGAGGGTTGAGAGATGAAGAATTGAGTGAGAAATCAGGTATTGAAGGATGTATTTTTATCCATGCTTCTGGATTCATTGGTGGTGCAAATTCGGAAGAAAGTGTATTACAATTAGCTAGGAAATCTTTAGAAAAGCAATAAACGAGTGGTTTTCCATGACCTGAGCTGTATCCATCTCAACTATAATATTTTATCCGTATTCAAAACGCAAGCGCAAGTATTTTACCATGACACAAAATTATAAAAACGCAAGCGCATTTACAAATATTCTGAGTCGTGCACCATACTCACCTTTATTACAATACTCGATCAGCCAAGAATCCTTGCTCAAGATCTAAAGCCGTTCTGGAATAAAGATGGCTCAGAATATATCATTTTTCTTGGCTTAAATTTTTTCTTACTAATCAAAACTATAAAAGAATAGAAGTTTGTAAGAAAAACATGTACAAACAAATATGAAAGAATCAAACGTCTTAGAAATCCCTATTGAGGAAAGAGTCGGTTTAAAGGTTCGACATTTGTCGGTATCGGTCAAAGCACAGAAAGATTTGGAAAACAATAGTAATTTTAAACTTCTCAACGATGTGTCATTTGACCTAGACCAAGGTCAGTTGATGGCTATCATGGGAGGATCAGGAAGTGGGAAAACGACATTGTTAAATACCCTTTCGCAAAGAACAAATATCACTAATAAGAAATTGCAGTTTGAAGGGGAAATAAGTTTCACTACCGACCAGAAACACGTTAAAAATGCATACTTGTTGCAAACAGATTTGTTTTTGCCTGGACTATCATTGTTCGAAACATTATTTACCCAAGCAAATTTAAGATTAGCTAATGTATCTAAAGAGGAGAAATTGGAATTGGTTGAGTATATCCTTTCTGTCTTGGAACTTTCGCATTTGAAAAACGTTAGGGTGACTTCATTCTCCCATACATCTACATTATCTGGAGGAGAACAAAGAAGGGTATCACTAGCCATACAATTACTTGCAAGACCATCGGTACTTTTTCTTGATGAGCCCACAACTGGATTGGATACTTCTACGTCGCTCAAATTAATTCACGTATTAAAGAAATTGACATCTCCGCAATATGGCTTGACTATAATATTATCCATTCATCAACCAAGACCAGAAATAGTTGAGTTATTTGACAAAATTTGTTTATTGACTAGAGGAGGCAGGTTAGTTTATTATGGTAATCTTTCCCATGCCCATGAATATTTTGGTAGTATTGACTTTTTAGAAGGCAGGTCACACGATCAGACTATCATAGATTACATCATGGACTTATCAGTCAAAGACACAACTTCTGTGGAAAATGAGCAATTAACCAACATGCGTATAAACAAACTTGTTGCAGAATGGAAGACGCAAAATCCAATTGAAAAGACAATAAATGATAATTTCAAGAAAAACCTAAAGTTATTTGCCAAACCAAAAGAAGACAAGATATCATTTATGACCGAATTAAGCATACTAACTAAACGGACTTTTTTACTAAGCTACCGAGATTACAAAAGTTTGTTAGTTTTACTAGGAGGATCAATTTTGGTCGCTGTTACACTTGGATGGATGTTCTACAAACCAAAACATGATTTAGCAGGAATTAGGTCAATAATCTCGGTGCTATATGCACTAATGGAAGTTGTTGGGTTTGTTCCAATGTATTTCGAAATGGAGAGATTGTGGGAGTCGGATGGAGTGTTTTTCTACCGTGAATACACCGAGCATTACTCGTCAATACCTGGTTTCATTCTATCTAGAAGATTGGGAAAATTCATACTAGAAGATCTACCAGTGGCTTTGATATACTCAATTATTACATTCTTTATGTGTGGCTTAGAATTAGGTAACGGATCAAAATTTGGAATTTATTTTGCTTTGAATTTAGTCCTTCAATTATGCTTGATGTCATCATCTATGCTTTTATTTACAGTGGCGCCATCTAATGCAGTATCTGCATTGTTGGTCAACTTGTTTTATCAATTGCAAAATAGTGCGTGCGGTTATTTTGTAAATGCAAGAACCATGCCTGTTTATGTAAGATGGGTGAAATATTTGGCTTATTTTTGGTATGCATTTGGTGCATTACTAGGTAATCAATTTACCGACTGGTTTGGAAATTGTCCATACGACCGATCAGATCCTAGATGTTTGGAGTTCGAAGGCAATTATCAGATTGAATTATTAGGATTCCCCGTGAATTGGATTGGACCACCCATAGGTTACTTGGTTGCATGGATCGTTGGATTCAATGTATTATCCGGAATTGCAATTTTATTCAAGAATTTTGACGTTGGTATGGCCAAAACTAAGAGTAACAAGATTGGAGGCCATGAGGTCACAATGATACAAGAAAAATCAGCAGAATTTGAAGATAAACAAGAAGTAGATATCAACATTGACAAAATCAACTTAACAGTGAAAGCTGACAAAAGCGATAAACTTTTGTTGGACAATGTTTCTGCAACTTTCAAAGCCAACAAGGTGAATGTCATTATGGGACCTTCAGGTTCGGGCAAAACTACATTGTTGAACTATCTATCAAATAGGCTACCCAAAACAAGTAGTTTCAAAAGTCAAGGAGAAATCAAAATAAATGGTATACAACAAGTTTCAAACAAACAATTGAGCAAGATCTCTGCCTATGTCACTCAGCATGACAATTTAATTGATAATTTGACAGTGAGGGAAACTTTATTTTACCAAGCAAAATTAAGATTGCCATTGGGTGATCACGAGCATATTCCACAAATTATAAATAGAATTATTAGGCAAACAGGGTTGGTAGATTGTGCAGATACTTTAGTGGGGTCAGAGCTAGTGAAAGGTATATCTGGAGGTGAGAAGAGAAGGGTTTCCATAGCTGTGCAATTATTATCCAGACCAAAAATTTTATTCCTTGATGAACCAACCTCCGGTTTGGATTCTTCAACAGCTGCAACTATTCTCGATTTATTAGCTGATTTAGCAAATTTTAATTCGACAACGGTCATTTTAACAATCCATCAGCCAAATGAGGAGATGTTTAGAAGATTTGGTAATTTGCTTTTGCTAAGTAAAGGTGGTAAGGTAATCTACGATGGTGTTTCAGTTGACATAATCCCTTACTTACTCGATTTGGGATACAAAAATAATTCTGAAAACATTGCTGATTTCATACTAGACTTGGTGTCACAAGGTATGGATGAAGACACCGAGATTTTTCAATCTAGAATCAATCATTTGATAAATCAATGGAATTTACGTGAAAAACATTTGTTACTGTCTCATGACAACGTGAATCTATCTCAATATTATTACAAAAGGTTACCAATTTATGTCACATTCCCCACTATATTCAAAAGACAGCTTTTAACATCATACCGCGCGAAAGATAGTCTCATAAGTAGAGCTGGTCAAACCATTTTTTTAACAATTGTTCACACTTTGTTTTTTGCACCATTGAAAAACACTCAAGACGGGATTCAAAATAGACTAGGTCTAGTCCAAGACATATTGAACTTATACTACGTTGGATTAGTGAACAATATCACATTATATCCATGGGAACGAAACTTATTCTATCAGGAATACAAAGATGGAATCTATGGTGAATTCGAATTCAGCTTATCCTATTTGCTAAATGAGTTGCCTACGGAAATTCTTCCAAGTTTCTTTTTCTCGGCATTGATTGTGTTCGTATGTGGATTACCAAGAACGGCTCAAATGTTTTTTGCAATGTTTGCAACCTCGTTTGTGGCTATTAATTGCGGTGAATCTTTGGGTATATTTGTAAACAGTTGCTTCAATCATCTTGGAGTTGCCACAAACATCTTGTCAACTGCTGTGATACTAGCTATTTTCCAAGCTGGTACTATGTCGCTACATATGCCTCATTTTTTCAAGGCAATAAATTATATTAGTCCATTAAAATATGCTGTTGCAATTTGTGCTAATTTGGGTTTTGAGAACCAAACTTTTCAATGTGATGGAAACAACGAGTGTTTATTACAAACTGGTGAAGACGTGTTGGAGTATTATAATTTGAAACAAGACATTGGTCCTATGATTGGAGGGTTGATTGCGTGCTTGGTATTATATAGAGTGATTGCAGTGTTACTGTTGCATATTAGAGTTAAATGGTTTACATAATAAATATTATTTCCTCCGATAACAAAAATTTATAAATTAAGGGATAGAAATTGACCACACCTGATAAACTTCTTTCATTATGACTTATTCATACACTATCAAATGGTATGTCATTTGTTGTTTCTTTGGTTAATACTAACAATTCAGGCCATCAAATGGTGGAATTGAATCTATTCAAATAACAGGTGACTTTGATAACTGGTCTCAGTCTTTGCCCAAGATGATTGCTCCTCCATTTGATCAGAAAATCACTGTTCCTACAAAGAAGGACATTGTGTTCAAATTCATTATCAATGACGGAAATTGGACCACAAGTGACGCTTTTGCAACCATTAGTGACGAAAATGGGTTTCTCAACAACGTTATTTTCGCAAATGATTTACGTGATGATGGTCCAGATGAATTGGAGGATACTCAAGTGTTATTACCTTCATCAACAGCCTCGGTTGAAAGTCATAAAGAGTCTGAAATCGGCTCACCAAAAAAGTCCGAACCTTTACAAAAAGCGTCCAAATCAAATGTATCTGACTCTTCCCCAGATCAAGCTCACGAACCCAAGTCATCATCCGAACCTCCCGTAAACCAGTCCAAAAATCAAGACACTGAACACAAGGGTAACTCTTCTGCATCTTCTTTTGCAGCCGTTTCTTCACCACCAGTTTCATCCGACTATGAAAAAATTCCACCCGATCCTACAATAGCAAAACCTACTTTACTACAACAACCCTCTGATTCTACAATTGAGGAAAGCTCAGGCACAGTTACTCCAAAGATGAAAGAAACTCCAAGAATTCCCGGCCATTTCCCGTTGGACGCAAACATAACAACCAACTCAAGCCAAGTTAAACGTGAAGGATTATTTTCAAAGTTCAAGAGTTTCTTTAGACCCTAATTTTGCATTTGCTATTAATATACATTCAATTCTTTTTCTTTTTCTTTTTATTCTTCTTCTTTAAAACTTGAGGTGTCGGCGTGCTTTCCTTCTCAACTATTGTAGTATCTTCCTGCTCATATTTAACATTGGTCATTAAACTAGCCAAACCGAGAACTTGGGAGTTTTGATCACTTAAGCCTTTTGGACCAATGAAATTTAGCAATTTCGATAATTCTTTGGACTTTGTAGTATTATATTTCAAGCATTTACCTGTATTTGGTTCAAACAATTTGAAATTGACTGAGTTTGTTGGCTTTCTGTCTGATTTCAGTATTTTATCATCCTTATTCTTTTTCGCTATATTGGTGTATGTTATGGATAAGTTTATGCTTGGATTGGTGGCTAGAAAATCGGTGGATAGTTCTATGAACTTATCTAAATCAGAAACCTTTGGCATGTTGAGAAGTTTTTTTTCAATTTTTTTTCTTCTTTAAATTGTGTATATTATCTATATTTTACAGACTGGCCTTTTACTTTTCTAGCTTGTAATTTTTGTTGACGTTTACTTGAATTAGAGTCTACTGGATCTGACTCAACTGTGGCTTCATTACTCTTTCTGAAGTATGGTAATATATACCCACTAAGAACATATCCTATGTAACCAGGAATAATTAAATAACCATACCAAACCTTATTACTAGCGAAGATAGTCATTAGGACATTAAAAAAATCAGTGATATAAATGACGTCAAAATAGTATTCTATCAATCCTTTTTGATTTAAATCTGTTCCAACTTTCAATGTTTTGTTGACATATTTTGGTCTGCCTAAAGTCTCTAAGTGATAATGTAGTAAGAAATTTGGAATATTGAAAAATATATAAGGCTTGATGGATAATGGTCTTTTGAAAATCAAATATATGATTAATACTAATAAGTGAATAATCACTTGTAATATTAATAATTGATTTAACACCTCTGTGTTGGCACTGGCAATCTTTTTTAAACTAGCTGACGACATTGTTGAGGAATTTTTAATTTTTTGATCGATTGCAAAAGTGGAAATTTGTTCAATTTGATAATGCCACCATCAGCAATTAGACAACAACCTCCAATCAGTCAATTGGTTACATTGGCTAAAACTCAACAATTTTATTGGTTTCTAGGTCATGTTTTTGGATTATTGTTCTTTTTGTTAAATACCTTAACAGGGTTTTACAATCCTAAATCGTCATTGAAATATTACCGTTTTTCATTATTATCTGTGATTTTGACTTATATCATTGTAATCAAGCAGGTACATTTTAGAAGTGGAATCAAATTGAACATTCGATTGATCAAGGATGAAAATGTGCAATACTTATCATTGGCTATTATATTCTACTTATCAAGTTTTGTTATTGGGCAAGTGCATTCATCTTTGTACTCATTCATGATCTTTGCTGTTTTCCATGTGTTGACCTACTTTCAAAATCATCTCATTACGATATTCATCTCCAATATTCCAGCTCAACAAAGATTGAATTCGATCATCACCAACTTCACCACAAAATTCAATCAACCTGCTTTGTTTGCGGCATCAAATGCTGAGATCATCTTGCTAATTATGACTGGTTTAAACTTGTTACCAAATACGTTGTTATTAATATTCAGAAGAAACTTTTCTCATTTTGCCGTTTCAGTTGTTGTATTTTCCTCCATCTTGACTTTTAACAAATTGAGGTATGACTCGAATCAATACACCAAAGCAACAGTTGAACAAATGGATATGAAAGTGAGTCAAATATTGTTACAGTTAAACAATCCAACATTACTAAACTTTTATCACTCTGCAAAATCGTCGATAGTTTCCAATTTGAAAAGAATCAATATACCAAAAGAAGCTTCGAAAAAAAATTAGGTATATTTAAATATATATCATCATATTAAATCTCTTCACGAGCTGCTTCACGGCCTGCCTCACGCGCCTCTTGGCGGATCTCGGCTGGTGACTCATCAGTTGTAGGAACACCACTTGGTGCAACGGCAGTGTCACCAGAATGTCTAGGAGTATCAATACCAACAACTTTCTCATGATCGACGTCTGTTTTACTTCCATTTTTTAAGTGGAAGTGCCAAATCTTGGTAAAGAAATCTTCATCAATATTATTAATAGCCAACCATGTTAAAACAATGGGCACAACACCAAAAGTAATCAAGTCTAAAATACCGTAAAATACTGCTTCAGAATCTGGTTGAATAACATTACCACCTTCACTCAATGCCCAAGCAATAGGATACAAAACCCATGGTACAATTGTGAAAATTATAATCAGGTTAGCCACAACGCTTTTATTAACCGACTTGAAAGACCTATTCAAATCCGAGCAAACCAAATAAATAACAAACAATTGTGCGACAACGGCAAATGTGAAATAACCCCATTTGTAACTACTTCTAATCAAGGCACCAATCAACAAACCCAACACAAAAACTTCAATCGCTAAAACTCGAGTGAAGATTTGAGAGCCTATCGAAACAAACTTTTTAATCAAATCCTCACTATCTTCAGACAATAATGTATTTGTAGTGATCAAAAATAACGATAAAACCAATGGCCATGCCAAAAAATAAGCAACAAATTTTGTGTAAAATATTTGACGATTACCGATATCTCTCGAAGTAGTGACATGATGAAACTCAGTTTGAATCCAAGTGTAACCTAAGTTAGATGCATATGTATAATAAGCAAATGCCAACACTGCATTGGTAAACAAGGGAATAGTCAACAAAGCTTTTTTCAACCCAGATTTACGAACACTAACAAATGAGTAAATTACTCCATGTACAACTGCAAATAAGGCAAATAAGGCAAATGCAGCCCATAACCAGGAACTACCATGGCTTGTTAAATGTATGTCGACTTGTGGTGGAACTGAATTAGTGTCCACGGCTTTATTACGTTTGAAAATTTCAACTAAAGATTGGGAATCCATTTTGATTGAGGTTTTGTACAAGGATAATTAGGGGTACGCCTTACCCCTATTTATAATGGTTAATGATCAAGGGATATTGATGAAGGTAGAATATACTTTGCAGATGATCACATTGAAACTAAAGACGGAAAAGAAGGAAACTTTCAATCACACATTTTGTCAACTGAAGTCACATAAATTATAGCACCGTACGCTAATGTTTTAGTCGCTACTAGAAAAGCTTAATGCAACGGCTAGAGTGGAGAAAAGCATTAGACGGTCACGTCAAAATTATAAAAAATGTAATTCGATATTTGATTCCACAATTTCCAGAAAAACAAGGAGAAATAAACATCACCTCATATTACATGTCATCACATTTGATAATTTATCCGATTGCCACGGGCTCACCTTTTTTCAACCTATCAATAGCAGTTTTATCGAGCCCTCCTGTGGTCCCACAAGTGTTGCATTTTAATCTTTTCTGATAATAAAACGGCAATACTGGAATGAAAAATAACGTGACACAATTGATGGTTCGATTAGCAAAAGCAGTTTGGTTATGACAATGACCACAATAGCATGCAACACTCCCTACATCGGGTAATGGTTTATTGAACTCTTGAACTGCAAATGGTTAATATCATATGTAATGTCATGTAAGTTGACTAGAAGTAGTGCCCTTTCGCAAGCCAATTGATATGTGAATAATGTACATACATCCAACGAGAAAGAAACAAAAATCCATGTTGTATTATGAGTATTGTGGTTTAGTAACGAATGTCAATGTTTATAAGTGTATTTTTTCTTTGCTCTCAGTCGATTTTTTTGCCTGTTGCAAATTAATGTTATGGTTGCTAAGAAATTTGATTTAGTCCATGAGATTATAGTCCTCTCCATTTTCCGTCCGAAATCTCGAACGCTTTTGGGTCCATTTCTCACGCAAGCCTGAATTTATGAAATTTGCTCAAAACTAGAATCTAGGTAAGATTATGTAGATCTGAAAGATACATCGCTCTCTACCTCAAAATTCATAGTTCATACGTAATTACTTATGTCACGGCGTTGAATTTTTTTGCCAAAAAAATCTTTGTTGATAACTGCAGATCCAATCGGTGATGAAGTTCTCCCATTCGTTACAATTCAACGCAGTACCAGAATGGTCTTCTAAATACATTGCATATACGACCTTGAAAAAGTTGATGTACTCTTTGCAAAGAGACTCACTTAAAAGAAAACATTTGCAAGATGGGGATCACGATTTGGAAGGCACTCACTTGATTGACACCACATATTCAAGTACAGCGAACAACGAGGGAAGCGAGTCTCCATCCACAGTGTTTATTGCTGCTTTGGACTCAGAATTGAAAAAGATAGATAACTTTTACCAGCAACAAGAGAGTTTCATATTTCAAAGTATAGAAGAGTTGATGTCAGATATAGAAAACTTTGAAAGAGAAATAGATGAAACTTTAGTCCTAGATGGAAATAAAAAGTTTAGAGTAAACTCAATCAATAAAAATCCTCACGAAGACAACTACTTCACCACAACGGATCCGGAAGAGTTCACTCAACCTGAAGACGACGACGATGATGATGAAGAGGAAGAGAGCAATGAGCATAGAGGTCGACAAGTCAAGAGAACAGAGTCTACCCCAATTATAAAAAAACAATCAAATGATAATTTGCTCAAGAAAACTAGATCAATAGATGACTACCTAAAATCTATAAGATCCCCTCAAGTATGGGACCAATTAAATCGCGGTGATAACATGCCTCCACAATTAATTTTACTCAGTGAAAACAGAATCATATTAAGAAAAAGAATCATTGGTTTGTTCACAACTTTATCTGAATTGAAGTCATACATAGAATTAAATCAAACAGGGTTCAAAAAAGCATGTAAGAAATTTGATAAATCATTAGATACCTCGATCAAGGACAATTATCTCAAGAACTTACCAAACAACTCGTATGTTTTCAAAAAGTCAACTTTGGAAAGGGTCGATGAACAATTACAAGCATTGATAAAATTGTATGCTTTGATATGTAATCATGGTGATGATTTAGAAGCTGCAAAACAAGAACTTTCTATTCACTTGAGAGAGCACGTTGTTTGGGAGAGAAACACAGTTTGGAGAGATATGATTGGGTTGGAAAGAAAAACATACGCTGCAAACTCGAAATTAGTTGACAGAACAATCACTAAAGAGAAGAATGATGAAAAAAAAATGATCAATAAATTCAACATCTCCTTAAGAAACCCAATTGTACTCAAATTGTTGATAATATTTGCAATCACCATATCGTTACTAAATTTTTCACCTTTCAATGATTCAGCACAAAAGCATTGTTTTGCCATGTTAATATGCGCATCATTGTTATGGGCAACTGAAGCTATACCTTTGTTTGTCACATCCTTATCAATACCATTATTGATTGTGTTTTTGAATGTGCTCAAAAATGACGATGGATCTATCATGGATTCCGTCAATGCATCCAAGTACATTTTATCGGTGATGTGGAACTCAGTCATTTTATTATTGCTAGGTGGGTTCACCTTGGCTGCTGCTTTATCCAAGTACCAGATTGCAAAATTGATTTCAACTTGGATTCTTTCAAAAGCGGGTACAAATCCTTCAGTGGTGTTGTTGACCATCATGGGTATTGCCTTATTTGCATCCATGTGGGTTTCAAACGTTGCTGCTCCTGTTTTGTGTTTCTCCTTAATCCAGCCATTGCTTAGAACTCTACCAAAAGGATCCAAATTCATAAATGCTTTGATTTTGGGAATTGCATTGGCTTCTAATGTTGGTGGAATGGCCTCGCCGATTGCTTCACCTCAAAATATGATTGCAATTGGTGCAATGGACCCAGCACCATCATGGGGTCAATGGTTTGTAATTGCATTACCTGTCTGTGTTTTATCATTATTATTAATCTGGATTTTTTTGTTAATCACATTCAATTGCAATTCTAAAAATACTCACCTTGTTGCAATTAGAACTTTGGATGAAAGATTCACTGGAATTCAATGGTACATTATTACCGTGACAATGATAACGATTCTCCTTTGGTGCATTGCATCTAAATTAACGGGTATTTTTGGAGAAATGGGGATCATTGCGTTGATTCCATTAATTTTGTTTTTTGGTACTGGATTACTATCAACTGAAGATTTCAATAACTACCCTTGGAATATCGTTGTTTTGGCAATGGGAGGAACCGCTTTGGGTAAAGCAGT
This sequence comes from Insectozyma corydali, assembly GCA_003706475.3. Taxonomy (NCBI): domain Eukaryota; kingdom Fungi; phylum Ascomycota; class Pichiomycetes; order Serinales; family Debaryomycetaceae; genus Insectozyma; species Insectozyma corydali. The sequence goes on from PPLL03000013.1 coordinate 115,731, forward strand.
TGCATCATCTGGTTTGTTGACTACAATTGCATTGACTATACAGAAACAAGTTGAAGATTTTTCCTTATTTGGTGTTAGTGTGACATTTGGATTTTTAATATTGGTTATGGCGACGTTTGTTTCTCATACTGTTGCCGCATTGATTGTTGTCCCATTAATGCAAGAGATTGGAAATAACATGGAGGAACCACACCCTAACTTGTTGATTATGATTTCAGCTTTGATATGTTCATCTGCCATGGGCTTGATTAGTTCAGGGTTCCCAAATATGACGGCTATGTCAATAAGCAATGAGTTTGGTGAGCCTTATATGCTGGTGAAAATTTTCATAACTAGGGGTATCCCTTCTTCATTGATTGCATATGCGATTGTTGTCACTGTTGGATTTGCAACCATGAAAATTATAAACTTTTAATATACAGATTTAATTGATAACGGCTCTGCGCTAATACGCTCAAGTCAATCTAACATAATAAAAGCAGCGAGAGTTAAATGCATCAACGATATTAAAATAAGATTATCAAATTTTTTCAAGTCTGTGTAAACACAATCTTCCTAATGCATTTTGATTCATGATGCAAACATTGGACTTCACATTTACGCGTCCTGCGCGTGTAGAAGAAAACAAATAATCAAGTTCAAAAACAATCATGAAAAATCCCACTCCCAAGATTTCCATCGATAAAGATGATAATCGTCCTGATGAGCTCAACTAGATAAATTTCATACACTAGGTCAGCGATCGCATTCCAGTACAGTGAATGTTCAGTTTGTTCACAAATCGAGGATACGTCAATATCTAGACTCAGAACCCGAGATTTATTTAGAAAATTACCATGGGAAGTCTACTACCCCTGGGAGAAAATGATACACTAAGCTTATAAAACATTTGAATGTAGACTATAGAAAACATCCTAAAATTCTACAAACGAAAACAGTAGCACAGTTGAGTACATTGTATCAATTGGTTAGAAAGCATGATATAGAAGCTTGAACAATGCCTCTAGCAATTATTTATATAATTTTGAGATATTTAGATCCTAAATATCTTGCATCTTTTCTTTATGATGAAGAGTTGCAGGTATTTGCAGTTGAGTTGTTGGTATGATCTGTCGTAATATGCGACGATAGTTTAATCACCAAGAGCAATAGATATTGTAAAGGTATTGAATATTTATTCGTCGAGTTTACTTGCTTCCCATCAATTGATCTGTTAACAAGGGTACTACACTTATTAAATGTCCAACCTGAGTTAGTCTATTTAGAGGAGACGCCCGATCTCGACAGTAAAACATTATCAGTAATTAATGTAAATGATGTTCATTTAACTTCAGAGGTTGATCTTGACTACAATTTCATGGAATCAATTCGAGATTCCATCGACATCGAATCAATGTGTTTATATTATAGCGACTTGAAATATTTCAATAACAAGGTTAGGCAGTTTACATAATTTCAAATACTCGAGGAAGACGATGTCATTGAATGTTTAGAATTATGCTTTGAAAGCGACCTTGTGGATGATACTAAAATAAAATCTAATGGAAAGTGAGGTAGTACATGAAGTCTTGTCGAGATTAATATCATTGATGAATTTGTCAGTATATTGCGATTTTGATGATGAATTGAACGTCTCACTACCTTCGAATTTACAGAGATTGCAATTAGGTCTTGAAAACATAAATTACAATCTGTTGACAAGCTTTGTTAATTTGAGACGTTTGGAAGTTCACACCGACAGCTTTCCTTCACAATGTATTTGAGGGAAAGCATATCGTCAAATCTTGAGTATTTTGGAATCGAGTCTAGGAGCGACGAAGAAGTAGAGTTTGATGATCACAATCTTACATATTTGGAAAGTTATCTGAAAATGTCAGTGTCTGTCAGAAAATTGTATATTGAGGGAGCGTTTGTGGTTCTATCAAAGTCATTCAAGTTGCCAAATCAATTGAAAACTTTGAATTTGTTTTGCAAAACAGACGACGAGCCAAATATAGAGTATTTCAAATTTTATATTCCTTGTAACCCAGAATTACAGGAGTACATATATTTCACTGGTAATTAGCTGAAATTGGTTTAGCGGAAAAGGTATTCAATGACTGGGAACGGTTTGAAATAAGTGTTGGAGAGTTTTGTCTTTAGGGATCGAGTTTATAGCTCTTTCAAATATGTAGTGTTTTATAAAAAGCTAATTGCAATGGAACTGGCTGATTGGTGATTAAATGCATGCTGGTGATACCTCACATTTCTGGAAATTTTGAATTCAAAATCAAGCAAGCGTTTTCTTGTATGAGCTGAGGTTGTAACTACGAATTTATGGATTAATCAAACAATCTCAATTTAGTTGTTTTATTTTTCAGAGCAGCAAATTTGACTAAGCGTCACAAAGATATGTGATGAAAATCACAATTTAAGTATAAAATATGACACAAGATCTATTTTTAATATTATTTTTAAGCGCTCCGCGTTTGTTTCAGAAAAATTCAATTTACTAGATGTGCGAGGAGACATTTCATTTAAGAAGGTTTCACTAGACAATCATCACGGGAGATGGGAGTTCAATTTCTCATATATATGGGACTTTAAGTCAGAAAAACTCATTGAACATGCTAAGAATCAGATAAACTTATCTTCAACCAAATATCTCATCAGTCGATTGTCGGGTACACAGAGAATGTGTTAGGCGGCGTTGTTAATCAATTTTAAATTGGTGAATCGTCAATACACGGTAATTTGGTCACTACTTGCTATCCCCTAGTGTGGATACCGCACATTTCAAACTTTTATGTTTTAATGGTGTTTGGTATCCCCAAATTAAAATAATTATATAAGGTACCTTATAGCCCAGGTATAAAATTTTGCTGCAAAAAAAAAATACCACACACCATGTGTTCCAATAACCATATCCATGAAAACGAACAACTTGAAATTGATCTTCAAGTTATAACTAATTCACAATTGAGTCAATCATCTTTTGAATATCGCATTGATACTGAGACAGTGGAAATCATTACATCAAAGCTCAATTAATAACCAGTAAATATTATTAGATTCGTCTTTAAACATTTTGATCGTAATTACCTTCTTCCGTTTCTTTACGATAGGGAATTGCAAATTTTTGCAGCTGAAATATTATCACAATTTGTTGTGCTAAGCGAAGATCCTTCAAGCAGCGAGCTACTGGGCTACGCCAGAGGCAACAAATACGCATGCGAAAAGCTTATTTGTATTCCCTCAGTGGAAACTTTGTCGAAAATATTAAAGATGTAGAATTTTGAGCCTTAAATGTTATATTTCTTGAGTTACTTATTTTAAACAGTCAAACAGTCGCGTTGTGCTCTGAAAATAATGTCATACTACACTTGATGAGAATCTATGAATATGATTTATTGGAGTTACTTGACCTTCCAATCGACATTGCAGCCACTGGTCTATGTCATCGCGCGATCAATACTGGAGAGAATTATCCAAGGTTTAGCTATCCAGAAGAAGTAGATGAGGAACAAGTTGTGTTAGAACCTGTTGTTAAAATAGTTGACCTTCAAATAAGAGATGGATTGTCGATTCCATACGAAGAACTCCAAAAATTCGTATCTAATATAAAATCCTCACATGATTTAACATTGTTTTGCCAATTCAATAATGTTTGGAACACACCGCTACCTTCTGATCTAGAGTTCTTGAAGTTGAAAATTCCGAATATAGACTACAATCTGTTAAACATCCTTTTTAATTTGACAACTTTATCGCTTCGTAATGATAGATTCCCTTTTCAATTGTTTCAAAAGGAAAACATATTACCAAATCTAGAGATTTTCGAAATGATAACTCCTAGTTTTTTAGAAAATTTATTACATTAGGTAGAGACCCGCTGGTTCCCTTTGACGACGCCAGCTCCTGGGTATACGACGAAACCTGGTACAATGAAGACGAACTGGAGCTTTCATATTTGGACGATTCCGTAGCAGATTGTTTAGACAGATTGTTAACTTTTGAAACCAAATTGAAAATACTGAGGTCATTTAAAGTGCCAACCCAATCAGATGCTGTAACTATAATATTTTGTAAATTAAACGACGGATGGGTTCCACCGTCACTCAGTAATTGCATATTGCGTGATTTATCAGTCCGCGGTCCTACTGACCTATTTTACATAGCGGAAAGCATAGATTGGTTTTGGGAATGGACTAGGTACTGGGTTGATTAATTATAATCTGTTGCTGGAACGATCTTTGCAAAATATTTCAATAACATTTGAAATAGTGGGGGTTCAATGGATCATGCACAATGACATAATTTGAAGAAATTCAAATCTCAACAAATTGTAAAATAGGATGAGAAATGATTTTGGTGGATGACCCAAGGTCAACGTTTGCAGTGCGTATAGTCTAATAAAAAGAGCTGATATTAGCACAGCTCTCTAATCGAAGATTTTTCGGGTATATAATATCTTTGATAGTTAACCGAATTATGCGTAGAAATAAAATACAATTCATTTTTTTCTTCTGGCGTTCAATTTTATTGTTATCTCTCATTCTTATTGTTTATGGATAATAGTTTATGGAATCAAATTAGATACCTAATCACCAATAGAGACATATCATACTTACTGTATCAGCGACAGCCATCATCATCTTTGACATCCCACTCATTGATACCATCTTTCTTTACTAATTACTGGTATCTGAAAACTTCCCGTCAACAACATTTAATCTTACTCAATTTATTCATTCTCGCAACATCTATTTATATTCTATTGCCTACTTTCAAACCTCAGCAGAAAATGTTCTCGAAACGTCCAGATAAGAATATCACCGGGCTAATCAACTTAAGAAACGATTGCTTTGCCAATTCATCATTGCAAGCATACTCGTCACTCCCTTCATTGACTGAATATCTTAATAAATTCATCACTAGTTATAATGAAATGTATCTGTTTTTAACTTCCAGACACATCGATATTGAAGAATTGGTTCAATTAAGATTGAAGTTGAACAAAAGCTTACAGAATACAAAATTCAAATCTGCAAATACAAAATTCGATATCCCATTACATATAGCAATGGCAAGAATGGTTAAAAAATTACAAGAAACTCAATTAACTTCAAGAACCATTTCAGTTTGGACTTTTCTTCATGAGTTAGAGACTATTTTCAACGCCAAGATCTCTAGGTCACAACACGATGCTCATGAATTGACTCAATTGATTAATGAAACATTGGAAAATGAAAATCTAAAGTTGAAGAGTTTTCTCAGATTTGTAACTTTAAACTTACACACAATTTTAAAAAAAGACAATTCACCAACTCCAAAAGATTATCATGAGTTGGAAAGAATATCAGTCCCTGAGTTTCCCTTTGATGGGTTGATTTTGAGTCAAATGACTTGTTTGTCATGTAATGGAGTTTCCAAACCTTTGTTCACTCCATTTGTCATCTTGACTTTACCCGTGCCTATGGCTCAAATTGCTGATTTGGAGAATCTATTAGAGGATAATGAAAAAGAACTAATTGAAGGTTATCATTGTTTGAGATGTCGACTCGATAAGATCTTCGCTAATGAAGAGCATATATCAAGACAAATAACCAACGAGGAAGAAGAAGCATTCATTAGACAAATATTCAACTTACACAGCAATCCAAATTTATGTATTAATGAAGATTTGCCAGAACCACTTGAAAATTATATCAAAAATTACAAAGTTTCCAGTGTTGACATATCAACAGTGACATCAACGGTGCAGAAAAAGTCACAAATCTTGAAACCACCTAAAATCTTTGGCTTACATTTGTCAAGATCATCATTTGATGGACAAGTCATTACGAGAAATTCATGCAGAATTAAATTCAGCGATCATTTGACCCTTTCTATTGGTAAAGAGTATCTTGAAAAATTGAAACAATTCCAAAATATAAGTCAGGATGAAGAAGAGAAACTAATGAATAAAGTGACTTCATCTGCCATTCTCACTAATGATGAGAATGATATGGAAGACGAGGATGTTCAAAGAGATGATTTCGACGAAAAAGGTGAAGAAGAGGAAGATGATGGAGACGAGACTGACGATGGGACTGTTACTGAAAACGGATTGTCAACCGACGATTTAGATGATACCGAATCAGACAACTCATCAATCACGTCTCAAGAATCTATTCCACAAACCATCACTACTTCCACTACGATTAGACCAAATGATTCAAATCATCATATAAACCATGCTCCTATTACGGAAAAACAAACTGATGATTTGAAAGAGCATTTCAAAAGATTTAAATTCAATGATAATGACATCTACAAGTACAGATTGCGTGCTGTTATCAGACACATGGGATCTCATACTCAGGGACATTATGAGTGTTATAAACATAAACCATTATTTGTCAAAGACAAAGATGGAAGTATTTTTAAACTATCACCAGAAATTATGGACGATTTGACTGGTGATATACATTGCAATGTTCAACCTAGCGGTAAACGTTCATCTTCTGGTGCCTCAGACAATGACGACGGTTTCCGTCATAGATTTTCAAGTTTGATGGGTCGTAGACCTTCGGTAATCCAAGCAGATCCGAAAAACGTAGAAGAAATTATTCAGTCAGGATTGCAAACTCCAGCTGAGATCTTGGTTGATGATCCAAGTAAGAATAATTTCGATGATGCGTTTGCAAATGCAACATTTAAAAAACAATTTCAAGAAACAGAATCAAAGAAAGAGGATAAGAAAGTCAAGATGAAGAAGATCAACTCGTTGATCACTAATCCATATTGGAGAATCAGTGATGCCAATGTTTCAGAAGTTTCTACTGCATCGGTATTAGCTGAAGAACAAACGGTATACATGTTATATTACGAAAGGGTAGATAGAAGACAAATTAGACGCAATAGATGATTTATATTCCTTATTGTTCTTTCATCTCTGTAATTATACCTCTATCTTTTTTTGGATCGTAAGGTTCAACTAAAAATTTTGAGAACTTCTTTAAATTCTCAATTCCTCTAATTTCAGTACCCAACAATGGCATTTTGACCAAATGGTAATCCTCGTATAGTTCACCCATTTGGTCTAAATATTTCTTTTGCATTTTCCATCTACTTACACATCTAGTACATGGATTTTCATCATCGTCAGCAAACAATAATTGATTAACAACGATAGAATTCACATCCATGTTATAACTCATCAATTCTTGTATCATTCTTTCAGTTTCATACAATGATAAGAATTCAGAAATACAAACACAAACAAATGTAGTCAAGTCTGGGTTTGTGAATTGCTCATTAACTTCAGCCACGTTTTTTTCTACTTCATTTAATTTGGCAAACATATCTTGAGAATTGGCACCTCCACCACCTAACATGCTCATCATAGGACCTAACTTACCGCTTAATTGTTGGAATTTACCTAATAACTTTTGTAAGGTGCTTGGTAATTGTAAGAATCTCAAAGTGTGACCTGTTGGCGCGGTGTCAAATATAATAGTTTTGTACGATATTTTATCCTTTGAATCATCATCATTAACTTTTTGATTTTTTATATGTTTTAATACTTCCATGAATGATAACGCCTCGTCAATACCTGGTATTGAACCCGTCATATCGTTCATGATACTCTTGAGGGGATCATTGGGATCGTTATTATATTGTTGAGCTTGTTGTTGCAAATCGCTCATTGCGGCCTCGGGATCTATCTCCATACATGACAAGTTTGATAATCCTTCTACTTTTCTAGCATCTTTACCGAATTTCTGACAAAATGCATCTGATAAATTATGAGCTGGATCGGTTGAGATAAGCAAAAACTCATCGTTTGGATGTTGCAAAGCCAATTGGACAGCTACTGATGAAGAAGTAGTGGTTTTACCAACACCACCTTTTCCACCGACAAAAATCCATTTCAAAGTGTCTTGGGCGATTAATTCTTTTAATGATGGCTCTAATTCGAATTCCATAATTGACAACAAAGTTGAAAAAAAAAAAATATTCAATCGCTACCAATGACCCAATCTTTGAAACAAGCAAAACGACAATTACGTGCTCAACTAAAAGCAAAGTTGAAGTCGATCTCACAAGACTCACTAGTCAAACAATCTATTGAAATTCATCGAAAATTGCTACAGCATCCCAAGTTTCAAAATGCAAAGTCCATAGCAGTATTCATGAATATGCCAGATCTGGAAATTAAAACTATGAAGATAATCGAATCGTGTTTTGAATTAGATAAAACTGTGTATCTACCAAAGTGTAATTATAAGAATTTGCCAGGTAGAAAATTGAATTATCTTTCCATGTTAGAAGTGCCTACATTTCAAGATGTACTAAATTTGCAACCACAAGGAAAATTTCAATTGTTGGAACCCATTTCTGGTAATGATGTATTGGATCATGGAAATTTAGATGTTATATTACTTCCAGGAGTCGCATTCACCATGAGTAATCTCCGAATGGGCCATGGGGCTGGATTCTACGATGAGTTTTTGACGACTTACTATCAAAAATTCAATAAGGTGCCATACTTAATTGGTTTATGTTTAGAAGAACAACTTCTTAATGACATACCCGTAGAAGAACACGACTGGAAAATGGATCTAATCATTGATTGACGAATACACCAACTATACAATTTTCCAACATTCGATCAGCATTTACCCAACTATGATATTTATTGAACAAACTAGTACCATCTTTCCCAGCACATTTCATGATTTCATCGACACCACCAGGGTGGAAATTAATGTATGGGGTTATATTGAACACTTTGCCATTTATGCAAGTCCAGCAGTCATTTTTTGATCGATGTTTCTGTAGTTCGCTTTTATTTATTCTTACGTATTGCGGTGGTGGAGTCTTTGGGTCCACTCCTCTTAGTTTGTGTTTTGGTGTTGATTTATTTAATTGCGCCCAATCCAATGGTGAATGACCTGGTTGTAATATGACTTTCCTTCGTCCCGGTTCTTGTCTATTGGGTATTAAGTTTGACGACGCTACTCTCTGAGCAGAATTCGCAGCTGGGAATAGACTATTTTGTAGCTTATTATTAATATCATTTAATCGTGAACCCATTTGATAAAAGAAAACGATCCTGCATAAGATTGTTTTTTCACCAAATTTAACATCACTTAGTTTCCAAGTGGAATTGTGAATTGAGTCAGGATTCTGATTTATACAAATGGCTAGAGGTAATCAAAGGGATTTGGCAAGGGCAAAAAACTTGAAAAAACAACAGGATCAAAATAAAGGTCAGAAACAAGGTGATAAGAACAAGAGGATGGAAACTGATGCAGAAAGAATGAGAGCCAAACAAGCTGCAGGTATGTGAACATCAAGATTGGTTTTAGTTTATACTAACATACATAGCTGATGCAAGGAAAGAGGAAGAACTCTTAGCAAAAGCACAAGGAAAGAAATAATGCAAAACTCAAACTCATTATTGAGTAGTTCAAGCATTTCAGTTCTAGTGACTCCAATCACAATGTCACTATCTCCCAATTCAATTAATATAGATCGTAATATATGACTCCACGAATATTCTCTATCTAATCTCTTGTTCCATTTTCCCAGTGTCTACACGACTAAAAAAATTTTAATTTTTCACTTTGCAATACAATATAGACAATGGCTATGAGACCAATAAAGTTAATGGGACACGAACGTTCCTTGACCCAAGTCAAATATAATAGAGAGGGTGACTTGTTATTCTCAGTCGCCAAAGATAATGCTGCATCAATTTGGTACAGTTCCAATGGTGAGCGATTGGGTACTTTAGAAGGACACCAAGGGGTAATTTGGTCGATTGATGTAGATCCAGAAACAAACCTTTGTGCTACCGGAGGAGGTGATTTAGCCATAAAGTTGTGGAAAGTCGAGACTGGTAAATGCGTGTTCACATGGGAATCACCATCACCAGTGAGAAGAGTTGCATTTTCATCTGATGGGAAAAGATTATTAGCAATAGCAGATCAAGTCATGGGTCACATCGGTACTATATCAGTATTTGATTTGAAAACAGATGAGGAGAATTTATCCAACCAAGATATCAAACCATCATTAGTTATAGAAACAGATAAAGAACACGCCAAGGCAAACGTGGCTATTTTTGATAAAGAATACATAATTGCAGGATTAGATGATGGATACGTGAATAAATACGACGCAAAAACTGGTGAAATCCTTCAACTGGTCAAAGCTCATGGTTTGGCTGACTCAGACGAGAAAAATTTATCAATTACCGATATCCAATTTGCACCAGAAGATAAGACATATTTCATTACAAGTTCTAAAGATAAAACCGCGACTTTAATTGATGTTGAAAGCTTTGAAGTCTTGAAAACTTTTAAAGCTGACGCGCCAATGAATACAGCTACGATCACACCAGTAAAGGACTTTATAATTTTGGGAGGTGGTCAAGAAGCTAGAAACGTTACAACCACTGCTGAATCTCAAGGTAAATTCGAAGCTAGATTCTATCATAAAATATTTGAAGAAGAAATCGGAAGAGTCAAAGGTCATTTTGGTCCTTTAAACACAGTGGCCGTGCATCCTAAAGGAACAGGTTATGCTAGTGGAGGAGAAGATGGTTTCATTAGAGTTCACGAATTTGATAAATCTTACTTTGATTTTCTTTTCGACGCTGAGAGATCAGAGAAAGCAGCTGCATCGGGTAACATTTAATATATAAATTGGCATTTGAAAAGAAAAAAAATCAATCGTTTAATTATGAAATAAGATGTCTCAAATTTGCCATCGTTTTAAGCCCATCGCTAATTTTATAAACTAGTAATTATAAACCATGTATTAATGATTCCTATAACTATAAAGTGTATGACTAAGGTTCTTAAAAAACTTGAAATCAGAGATCTATACATAAATCATCTCTAATCAGTAAATGAGGTTAAATGATCGATCACAAAGATTTTTGGATGCAAAATGAGTCGCAATATTTTAATAGCAATAAATGCAGACCATAAATTTTGACAAAATTATAGATACACATTCATTCTCTGAAACGTCTTTTTCACTATTATTCAGTGGCACCTTTAATTTCAATTTTTTCCCACTAATAATCTTGTTTGCTTTTATCTTTTTTTATCAAGCATGAGTATAGACCCGACTTCAGACTCAGACTTAGATGCTGGTGGATTCATAGTTGAAGACAAACCTATAAGAAAAAGAAGAACACCAAGCAGGAGAACAACTGTAAACACGTCATACGTTGACTCCAGTGATGATCATGAAAGTGTAGACTCAGACACATTTGCTAATGAACCCACGTCAAAGAAACGAAAGACACGAGATACAACGCGTTCAAAAAGTAATGGCAAGAAGAATGGAAAGATCAAGGATGAATCTGACGAAGACGAAGAATTTAAACTAGAGGATGATAAGGAAAGTGAAGATGACTCAGATAAAGACGTCCTGTTTGTTAATTTGACTGAAGTCAAACGTGAAGGTTCATCAAGTAATAATGCCATCAAATTATCAGACTCAGAATCAGAGCTATCAGATGTCCCATTATCCGAAAAGAAGGCACCAACACCACCTAAGAAGAAAAGAAAGACTCCTGCGAAAAGAAAACCTCCAAAAATATCTCCGTATGAAAGAAACACAGGTAGATTATTTGAGCATCATCCGGAACTCAAAGAAACATTTCCACATTTAGCAACAAGAGAACGAATAAAACCGGAACGAGCGCCACATCCTGAGGGAATGACAATTAGAATGCTACCTTTTCAATTAGAAGGATTAAATTGGTTGATCAAGCAAGAAGATGGTGAGTTCAAAGGGGGTATATTAGCAGATGAAATGGGAATGGGGAAAACTATACAAACTATTGGTTTATTCATGCATGATAGGACTAAGAAGCCAAATTTAGTAGTTGGTCCAACTGTTGCTCTTATGCAATGGAAAAACGAAATACAAGCACACACAGATGGAAAAATGAAAGTGTGTTTATTTCACGGGGCTAATAGAAGTAACAATATCAATGATTTATTAGAATACGATGTCATACTCACCAGTTATTCGGTTTTGGAGTCTAGTTATCGAAGACAACAATATGGTGTGAGAAGGAAAAATGGTATGGTGAAGGAAAAATCGCCCATTCACAATATTGAATTCTATCGTGTAGTCTTAGACGAAGCACATAATATTAAAGATCGAACATCGAACACCTCACGTGCAGCCAACCAATTGAATACCAAGAAACGATGGTGTTTATCAGGGACACCGTTGCAGAATAGAATTGGAGAAATGTATTCACTAATTCGATATATGAAATTGGCACCATTTCATATGTATTTCTGTACCAAATGTGATTGTCATAGTGAAGATTGGAAATTTTCCAATGGTAGAACTTGTGATATATGTTCACACTCACCGATGTTGCACACCAACTTTTTCAATCATTTCATGTTGAAACAGATTATCAAGTTTGGTTTTGACGGGGCGGGCAAAGAATGTTTTGAAAGAATCCAGTTATTCTTAGGCAATATTATGTTGAGAAGAACCAAATTGGAAAGAGCAGATGATTTGGGTCTACCCCCTAGAGTTGTTGAAATTAGACGCGATAGATTTAATGAAGAAGAAAAAGATCTATATCAATCATTATATTCCGATTCCAAGAGAAAGTTCAATGACTATGTCGCAGAAGGGGTGGTTTTGAATAATTACGCCAACATTTTTACCTTGATTACCAGAATGAGACAGATTGCAGATCATCCGGATTTAGTTTTGAAAAAAGCTGGTGATCGAGCTTTGACTAAGGATATCGATGGAGTAATAATGTGTCAATTGTGTGATGACGAAGCAGAGGAGCCAATTGAGTCGAAATGTCGTCATAGATTCTGTAGAATGTGTATAACAGAATATGTTGAATCATTTGCAGGGAAAGAAAATAAATTGGAATGTCCAGTGTGTCATATTGGATTATCAATAGACTTAGAACAACCATCATTGGAAGTTGATGAGGAATTATTTTCAAAGGCATCAATTGTGAATAGATTGAAATCGGGATCTCATGGTGGAGAATGGAGATCAAGTACAAAAATTGAAGCATTGTGTGAGGAATTATACAAATTGCGATCGGATAAGCATACCATCAAATCAATTGTATTTTCCCAATTCACGTCAATGTTGGATTTAATCGAATGGAGATTAAAAAGAGCTGGTTTTCAAACTGTCAAATTACAAGGTTCAATGTCACCTCAACAACGTGACAATACAATTAAGTTCTTTATGGAAAACACCGAAGTGGAAGTGTTTTTAGTCAGTTTGAAAGCTGGAGGTGTTGCTTTAAATTTATGTGAAGCTTCTCAGGTGTTTTTAATGGATCCATGGTGGAATCCTAGTGTTGAGTGGCAATCAATGGATAGAGTTCATAGAATTGGTCAAAAGAGACCCATTAGAATCACTAGGTTCTGTATTGAAGATAGTATAGAGCTGAAAATCATTGAATTACAAGAAAAGAAGGCAAACATGATTAATGCGACCATCAATCATGATCAAGGTGCTATTAACAAATTGACTCCTGATGACTTACAATTCTTATTCTTGAATTAGATTGTGTATACCAATTTCATCAAGTAGATAATAAAAATGAAATAAATAATTCTGACTCATGTAGAAATGCCTTGCGCGATAGAAAAAAATTATATTGACTAAACAAGCGCTTGAAGAAATAGAAAAAAAAACCCACAAATCATGGAGTATTGGATCAATTATCTCGACAACCCAACATTGTCAGTATTACCCCATGACTTTTTGAAACCAGCAAATGATAAATCGGTAGAAGGAACTTACAAATTTCAACTAGATTCTGAGAAAGATTTCAAATTCGGTTTGGCTGTATTTGCAGCATTAATTTATAGATTAACAGGGGATGAAGACATTGTTATTGCAACCGACGCAAGACGAAATTCCACCGAATTCATAATAAGGTTAAACCTTACTCCCGAAATGACTTTCAATCAATTGTTAGCTAATGTTCAAAAAGAGTACGAATCTAGTTTACAACATGTAAATTATTATTCATTGACTGAAATTTCTAGACAAATTCAAAAACATAAAAACTTGGAAGAATTACCAGGATTATTCAGACTTTCATATCAACACTCAAATATGCATCAACAATTGAACACTGCTGTTGAAGGTTCAGTTAGAGATTTGGCTATTTTCAACAACAATGGGGAGTACACTATTTATTACAATGCATTGTTATACTCACAAGAGAGAATTGCAATTTTTGCAGAACAATTCCAACAATACGTATCTAATGTTGAAGATGACTCGCCAATCACCAAAGTCAATTTAATCACCAAACTTCAAAAGGACCATCTACCAGACCCCACAATAGATTTGGACTGGAGTGGATACAAAGGGGCCATACAAGACATTTTTATGTCTAACGCTGAAAAACACCCAGACAGAACTTGTGTTGTGGAGACTAAATCATTTCTAGACTCTAATTCTAAAACGAGAACATTCACCTATAAACAAATAAATCAAGCTTCAAATATAGTAGGTAACTATCTTAAAGAAACCGGGATCAAAAAAGGTGATATTGTAATGATTTATGCCTATAGAGGTGTGGACTTGATGATTGCAGTAATGGGTGTATTAAAAGCCGGTGCCACTTTCTCAGTTATTGATCCTGCTTATCCACCAGCAAGACAAAATATTTATCTTTCAGTAGCCAAACCAAGAGGTTTGATTGGGTTGGAAAAAGCTGGTGTTTTGGACCAGTTGGTAGTTGACTATATAGACACAGAATTGGATGTTATTTCAACGATCCCTCAATTGAAAGTGGAAGACGATGGTTCGTTAATAGGTGGTGAAATCAACGGAGAGGATTGTTTATTAAATTTTACCAAATTCAAAGACGTTCCAACAGGAGTTGAGGTTGGACCAGACTCAAATCCCACATTGTCATTCACTTCTGGATCTGAAGGTATACCCAAAGGTGTTTTAGGTAGACATTACTCATTAGCTTATTATTTTTCATGGATGGCTGAGAAATTCGACCTTTCAGAGAATGATAGATTCACCATGTTATCAGGAATAGCTCATGATCCAATTCAAAGAGATATGTTCACGCCATTGTTTCTAGGTGCACAATTATTAGTTCCAACGAGTGATGACATTGGCACTCCTGGTAAATTAGCAGAATGGATGGCCAACTATCAAGCAACAGTGACTCATTTGACTCCAGCAATGGGACAATTGTTGAGTGCTCAAGCAACTCAATCGATTCCAAGTTTACATCATGCATTTTTCGTGGGAGATATTCTCACCAAGAGAGATTGTTTAAGATTACAAAGCTTGGCTGAAAATGTGTATATTGTCAACATGTACGGTACAACCGAAACACAAAGGTCTGTTTCTTATTTCGAAATCAAAAGTAGAAAAGAAGACCCGACGTATTTGAAAAATTTGAAAGACGTTATGCCTGCTGGTACTGGTATGAAAAATGTTCAACTTTTAGTTGTGAATCGAAACGACCCATCGCAGACTTGTGGAGTGGGTGAAGTTGGAGAGATCTATGTTCGTGCTGCAGGATTAGCTGAGGGTTATAGAGGATTACCCGATTTGAACAAGGCCAAATTCATCACTAATTGGTATGTTGATCCTAATCAATGGATCAAACAAGATGAGCAAAAAAACCACGGTGAATCTTGGAGATCTCAAGGCTGGTATGGTCCAAGAGATCGAATGTATAGATCAGGAGACTTGGGTAGGTATTTACCCGATGGTAATGTCGAGTGTTGTGGTAGAGCAGATGACCAAGTTAAAATTAGAGGATTTAGAATTGAATTGGGTGAGATTGATACCCATTTATCTCAGCATAAACTAGTACGTGAAAATGTAACGTTAGTAAGAAGAGATAAGAATGAGGAACCTACATTAATTTCATATATTGTACCAAAAAGTGATTCACCAGAGTTGAGAAATTTCAAATCAGAAATTGAAGATGAAGAGGACAACGATCCTATAGTGTTGGGTTTAGTTGCCTATAGAGAATTGATTAAAGACATTAAAGCTTATTTAAAGAAAAAGTTGGCTTCGTATGCTATCCCCACAATTATAGTCCCATTAGTCAAATTACCTTTGAATCCTAATGGTAAAGTCGATAAACCAAAACTTCCATTCCCCGATACGGCGCAATTAGCTGCGGTTTCGAAACTATCATCCAAGAACAAAAAAGGTGGCGACGAACAAGATGAACAAGAACAATTAACAAAATTGGAGCTGGAAATTACTGACTTATGGTATGAAATTTTACCCAATCGTCCTGCTAACATCTCCAAAGATGATTCATTTTTTGATTTAGGTGGTCATTCAATCTTGGGTACAAGAATGATATTCGAATTGCGTAAAAAATTGAATGTTGAACTTCCTTTAGGTGTTATTTTCAAAAATCCAACAGTTGAACAATTTGCAAAAGAGGTAGAGAGATTCTTAAGGGGACAAGATTTTCAATTGGCAGATGGAACTAAAGAAAATGAAATGGAAGAAAAAGATGTCGTTATTGATTATGCTGAAGATGCCAAAAAATTATCTCAGACTGCTCTCTTTAACAAGTATGAATCAAAAACTAGCATTTCCAAAAACGTTAATGTGTTTGTCACTGGTGTCACTGGATTTCTTGGTTCTTTCATCATACGTGATCTATTAACTTCACGTCCTTCATTGGATATAAAAATATTCGCTCATGTACGTGCTAGTTCTAAAGAACAAGGATTGGAAAGAATACGTCAAGCGGGTAAGATCTACGGAATCTGGGACGAAGCTTGGTCTTCTAAAATTGAAGTTGTTCTTGGTGATTTATCAGTTGAAAAGTTCGGAAACATTCAACAATGGAACTATTTAATCGATGAGATTGACGTTATCATTCATAATGGTGCATTTGTCCACTGGGTATATCCATATTCGAAATTAAGAGATGCTAATGTTATAAGTACCATCAACATATTAAACATGTGTGGTGAAGGTAAGAAATCGAAATATTTTTCATTCGTTTCATCGACTTCCACTTTAGACACCAATTATTTCATCAACTTATCCGATGAAATCATGAACAAAGGTGGTGACGGGATCCCTGAGTCTGACGATTTACAAGGCTCGAGTAAAGGTTTAGGTGGTGGGTATGGACAAAGTAAGTGGGCTGCAGAATACATAATTCGAAGAGCAGGAGAACGAGGATTAAAAGGGTGTATCATCAGACCGGGTTATATAACTGGATTCACCCGCACTGGATCATCAAACACTGACGATTTCTTATTGAGAATGTTGAAAGGATGTTGTGAATTGGGCTCATATCCAAATATCACCAATAACGTCAACATGGTTCCTGTTGATCATGTGGCTAGGGTAGTGACGGCAACTGCATTAAATCCACCAACTACATTGAAAGTCGCTCATGTCACGGGACATCCTAGAATACAATTGAACGATTTTTTGAATCAATTAAATAAATTCGGGTATAAAATAAACCCCTTGGATTATCCAATTTGGACCACTGAGTTGGAAAAATTTGTCATTGATGAATCTAAGGAAAATGCATTGTTTCCATTGTTACATTTTGTGTTGGACAATTTACCTCAAGATACAAAGGCTCCAGAATTGGACGACACAAACACAAAAGCGTCTTTGAAACAAGATGAACAATACACTAATGAAGATGTCAGCTCAGGAAAAGGAGTCACGCCAGGGTTGAATAATTTGTATATAAGTTATTTAGTCAAGATTGGCTTCTTACCAAAACCACACTTTAAAGGAGAATTGGAACTTATCGACGTTGATTTGAATGAAGAGACTTTAGAATTGATTCAGAAAGGTGGTGGTGGTAGAGGCTCAGCTGCAAAATAATAATCGATATCACATATATATACATAAATACATAGATGAAAAAAAAAAAAAAAAATCTAATTATGCGTATCAAACTATCTAACTCATGTTTACAACAAAGAGTAAGAAGCATGATTTCAGCATCCCCATTGATCCCTTGACTCCAAAACAGCAAATTTCAAACAATGAAGATACTGTAGTCACTCGTAATCATCGAGCTTCGAAATCAAGTGACAACCTACGATACTTGACCAACAAGCATTTTCAACAACAAACAAATCACCTAATCACACCTCCAGGAATGTTTGAATCAAATAGTTATTTCAAACCTCATCATTCTTACACTCAATCTCAAGCACAAACTCCATCCAAACTGACAACGTCGTTGGCGTCATTACCCAATGCTAACATAAACCACAAGTTGAATAATAAGAACAGACTAGTGAATCAGTTTTTCAATTCAAATAAGATGGCGATGTCTCCCTTTGATGCCAATGCTAATTCAACAGATGGGCTTCTTGAATCATTACAGACGTCGCTCAAGGTGACTCCTAAAACAGAACGAGAATTCAATTGGCTAGAGGAAAACAAGAGTAAGAATGAGTCAATTGATGAGTTCAAAGATGAAACTGTGAATCATGATGGATACTTGAATGAAAAATTGAAAAACGGAGGATTTGATTACAAGTGTCATCAAGATAAGTTTATACTTGATGATGGAATTGTTAATTATTTATTAAATATCGACAATTTCTTAGATGAGGTGGCGAATAGTAATCAAAATGGTGATGTTGAAACTGAATTCTTTGCTTTTGAACAGTTAAATGAGATCATGACATCTATATCACAAAGGGTATTGGTGAAAACAAAGCAATTTTTGAACAGAAACAATTCAAATGATAAGTTTTCAATTGACGATTTGAACCAATTGTCGAATTACTTGAGCAATTTAAAAGATTATATTATAGATATAGAAGGAGATTTGAATACAAAATTAGATGATAGAAAGCAAGAATACAAGGTTGAAATTGAAACAAATTTGAATAAATTGAATGAAGTTATTGAGCAATTGAATGATTTAGAATCTAAATTGAATAGTTATAAGGACAAAATCAATCATTTCAAGAATAAAATAAATTTACAAGTTACTGAAAAATTGGAAATACTAAATACGATCAATGAGAATATTAAAAATAAGCAAACATCCAATTCAAAAAGATCAAAAAATGTAGCAATATTGGTGATGGTGTTGGTAGGAATAACTCTATTTGTATTGAACAAGTATGATTGATGTCACTTTGTGAGAACCAGATGCGTCTACTCAAGAATGATGGATGAAGACGTCACAGAGACATTGAAGGGCATAATAAGTAGCAGGCTAAGACTAAAGTATAATAACAGTTCAGAGATCTAAACTACAGTTGACTACTTGTGTATATACAATTGATATCAATCTAGATGCATAACTTCTAATTCGTTGAATAACATCTGATTAATTTAAATTTATGTGTATCTCCACATTCTTAAATAAATTAAACAAAAAATTGACAAAAAGACGGAAACGGATTTAAAACGGATTTGATTTCTCGGCTCATTTCTAATTATTCCGACTTTTTGGTTTTATGTTTTCTATTTTTACCCTCTTATAATTTTTCAACGGTTATTTCGGTGTGTACACGACAAACCGATATCATATCTAACATTCGTAAGATCAACAGTCTAGGGGGATATTATGAATGCCGTGGGGAAACTCTTACTTTAATAGGCATTCAATGTCTTACCACCAAACGTAAGGCACACAATGAAAAAAGTTTGGTTAATCTTAATTCGACACAAACCGAGCTAATACTACACATGAAAGGTATAAGTATTACTGCAACTGTTTAAATATGGTATTCAAGCATTTGCATGAAATACCACAGTAAAAAGCCCGATCTTCTCTGATTCTCTCTGCAAATTATGTAAAGATAACAGAGGGTTGAAAAAAAAAATTAATCAAAATAAACAATATCATGATGTGGATTTAAAAATCATGAGACCTGGTGTGTAAATTTATACAACCCACTGTACTTCTCCAATCAACTGTGTTTATGTTGTATTATACATATGAGTTTGTGATTTCTGATACACACAAAAATGCATTTGGTAATAAAATTGGTGTTAACTGTGAAATAAAAAAAAAGAAATTTTTACATAGTTTTCGAGTATTTTTTTTTTTTTTCCTTCTCCGTTAAGAAATTTGAGTTCAAGTATAATTATCATCAATCAAATAGGGCAATACATAGTAACGAAAAGATTTGTCTATACCTTTTTCATCATCTTACCTAGAAGACACATTATCAAAACGCCGCTCGACAATCCATCATTCTAACTTCATCACTCGTCATCTATTACACACTAATTTGAATTCATCATCGTATTGTAAACACCAGATTATCAACTCAAATTATATTCTCCAATAATAGAAAAA
This sequence comes from Insectozyma corydali, assembly GCA_003706475.3. Taxonomy (NCBI): domain Eukaryota; kingdom Fungi; phylum Ascomycota; class Pichiomycetes; order Serinales; family Debaryomycetaceae; genus Insectozyma; species Insectozyma corydali. Next base: position 136,039 of record PPLL03000013.1, read on the forward strand.
GATGATTGAAATATATGCGTCCTCGTCATCCTCCTTGACTTCATCCTCATCTAGTCAAAGTAACAACTCCTCACCCCCATCATCTTCATCTTCTTCCGTTTCCACTGTTTCAAAGAAAGAAAGAAGAGTTATAGAATACAAGTCATATAAACATCTCATTCAAACTTTATTTTCCAAATCCTTTATTGAAAATGACGCAAATTTACCTATAGTCATTGTGTTACACCATAACAAGTCTCATAATGACAATAAAGAGTCCAACTGTGAAAATAAATCATTAGATGATCTTTCAAATGAAGAACTTGATGAATTGTTGACTTTTTTCTTCAATCATTTGAACTTCACCGTCTCTACAATTGAAGATTATGATAAATTAGACAATATATCAATCAACGAAACTTGCATTAGCAATCGATTGGTGCGGGTAGGCAATTGGGTGGGTCTTTTACAACAAGATCATTGTACTCGAGTTGAGACAATGTGTGACGTAATACAATCAACAATTTCAAAGCTGAGGAATTTGCAAATCACTCAATTTTGTAACACTATATTCAAAGAGATTGATTTTTTTAAAATATTAACATTAAGCAAATCGAAAGATGAGTTGGTGAAATATGTATGGAATTGGGAATTTCCTGCTCATGAATTGAACAATGATGATTTGATCTATTGTGCATTTATAATCATAAATCATGTGCTTGAAAGTGTAAGAGGTAAAAAGGAAAATGAAGACATTATAATTGATGATAATCACCTACTAGGTCTCATATTCATTGTTCGAAATAGCTACAAAAATGGTAATCCTTTTCACAATTTCAGACACGCCGTGGATGTGTTGCAAGCAAACTTCTATTTCTTAATCAAACTAGGGTGCATTAGAGGAGATAATCAATCTAAAGTAGATGCTCCTTATTTGAATGATATACAAGTATTGGGGTTGCTTATAGCTACATTGGGACATGATGTAGGACATCCTGGTACAACTAATGCATTTATGATATCCAATAATTCTCCCATCGCATTGATTTACAACGATCATTCCGTCCTAGAGTCATTTCATACTTTTACCTTCATAAATCGAATCTTGAAACATTGTTGGCCAAAGTTGTTAAACACCAAGATTGATACCAATTCACAATCGACCATTAAGGATCTAATAATCTCGTCAATATTGGCTACTGATATGGGGGAACATTTTGAATACATTCATAGACTAGAGATGTTCACAACTGATCATAGTTATAATCATAACTTCAACCTTGATAATAGGATAAAGTTGATCTGTGCATTATTGATCAAATGCGCCGATATATCAAATGTTACTCGTCCGCTTCGAATTTCAGCTCAGTGGGCAATGGTATTGAGCAGAGAGTTTGAAGAAGTAAACATGTTGGATCGACACTTGAATTCCGATTTGGAGATAAATGTTGAGAAAGATATAATATATCCACCAGTTCCATTTAGCTTGGAAGAAATATTGAATATTCAGCCAAAGATACACAAGGGACAAATCTTTTTTATAAATACTTTTGCAGAGAATTTATTCAAGAATATAGTTGATATTTTCCCCCAATTGGAGTTCACAAGTACTGAAATATTGAAAAATAAGCATTATTGGTTGAATAAAGAAGAGGATAATTGATTGGAGTGAACTATGAATGCGCGGTTTGGTTTTTTAAGTAATGGAGTTATAATAGAGATAATATGGTGTTTATACATATTGAAGATTAATAAACTATTTAAATGTATTAATGTAATTTATGTGTGTAATGAATAAATGTTGAAATGAATATGTATAACATTAGTTTAATTGTGGAAAGTTAACGGGTGCAAATTAAAACTATTGCTATTACTGTTAATGAGTGTAGAGGTCGTGTACTATAACAACCAAGTGTTGGCCAAATGATGTATGAAACGTCATTCAAATGAATATGATATAATTATGTAATTTATTATATAATTAGATGGAAGATCTGAAACGGAAAAAAAAAAAAAATCTCTTCCAATTTTGACAACAGAAAAAATACTCGAATAAAAAATATTTATGGAAAATTAGAGAAAGAAAAAGGACATCATTTTTTTCAATTCCATTTACTCCAGTTTATTTGATACTAAAGCATATTTTCTCGTATTACACAGTCTACAAGAAGATAGAACTAAGGCTATCATTTACCCATTGCATTTTCTGTATTCAATTCTGACTTATACATCTATTGTATGATATTATAATCATTGCCTTGAGTACTCAACTTAGTGACAGCAGAAATTTGGTAAAAAAGTATGGAACATCAACAAAATGAAATCAAGCAATCCACTCCGAGTATTGGTTCCCGACCTATAATACTATCACCACCATTGTTAGACCATCACACTCAGCAGCAACAACAAAATCCACAGCAACTACAACAAAACCAACAACAGCATTCTCAATTTCCATTCGCTTCTCACTCTGATATTTTACACTCGACATCTGAACCATCTTTGCCAATTAATAATCAAAGACAACAAAGTGTGGGTTACAATTTACAACATGAATTTGAAACTTTGACTGCTGACTTGGATCTAGACTTGAAATACCAGTTGAAGCAACAACAGCAAGGGTTGGTCGATGACATCAACGACGATGATGATGAACTGAATTTCAGTTTAAATCAAAAATCGGGCTTCAATTCCAATTTATTAGCTCCATCAGCTTCGAAATTTAGTGGTGGTTCTGATTTATTAGGTAATATGTCATCATTGAAAGAGTCCACTCTTTCTCCAACACCCACAAGTTCAAGCACCAGAATTAATCTGAACAGCACTGGTCAAAGTGGCCAGCACCAACTACATCATAGACCTCAGTTGCCAAACTTATTAGAACATAATGGTGCACAATTCCTTGGTCCACCTCCATTAGCATCAGTTCCTAATAGACCACAATCAGTAAATGATTTCACGAATGTATTTATGAATTATGAACAACAACAACAACAACAACAGCAACCACATGCATCTACACAATTGCCGCTGTTCCTGCAAACCCTGGCTCAACAGGTTTTCAAAGACCAATCTAATTTTTATCTGGATTTACTAGTATTTAGCAACTGGATTGAGAATTTAAATCCTCAGGATACTTTAGTTATGATTGATTACTTGTGTCAAAGCTTACCATTAGATATTTTGTTGACCTTCAAGTCTAAATTGGATCTTCATTTACAAGCTCCAAAGAAAACACAACCAAATGCAACGACATCATCATCAACGTTTTCAGATAACAATGCTAGCAACATTTATCCTCAAGATCTTTATATTGATATGGAGAATTTGCATTTGAGCAAAAAGCAACCGCCATTTAAATCTAGTCAATATCTCAATGTCAATGATAAATTCAATAGACCTAAGTCTGCAGATCCTTTCTACAATCAACAAATTCAACAACAGCAACAATTTGATAGAGCCAAACTGCCAACATCACATTTGTATGAAAAGACCAATTTTCTACAATTGGCTGCGAATAATGGCGGGAACCCTTACAATAATTTGAATCATCAGGATGATTCAATTCAAAATGCATTGAAGTTGGGTGCTTTACAGACTATCAACTCTAGAGTTGCTTTGGATTCCAACAGAAAACATCCATTCCAACAACATCCACAAAATTTTCTGCACCACATGCAATCACACTCGCAACAAGACATCAATAGATCTTTAAATTCATCATCTGTTCCTGCATCAATTCAAAGATCACCATTCAATTCCAAAAAAAAGAAAAATTCACCCGATCAACTCTCGAGTCCTGTACCCACGTCGGCAAACTCAACCACTAGTATAAACTCACTAAACTCTTCCAGCTCATCTTCTATGCCGTTAGAAGTATCAAACATAGAATTATTGAATAATATCCCTGCTTGGTTGAAATTGTTGAGATTACATAAATACACTGACTGTCTTAAAGATGTGCCTTGGAAAGAGTTGATAGAATTGGATAATGAACAATTGGAAGCCAAAGGTGTTAGTGCGTTGGGCGCAAGAAGAAAACTACTTAAAGCATTTGATATTGTCAAAGGTAATAACAACAACAATGAAGTATTTTAGATTAAATGTATTAATTTGTTACATATATACATAACGCTTTTTTCTTCCATTACATTATTACACAACAAGAGTTTGTCTTCTTTGCTTGCTTATAAAACATTCTAGAACTACTGGACAACGCCTCAGATTTGTCAACTAATGAGTCCAATTTTTCTCCTCTTTGTAATACACCTTCTATAGTTTTGTGCAACACAACTTTAGTATCGTCCAACTCTTGTTGAACTTTCATTATAGCATCAGCTTGACTTGGGTCTTGGTATTTTTTCAAATAAGTTTCCAATTGTGAATAATTCAAATTTGTATTTGTTTCTTGAATAGTCGACCATTCACTGCTGGGATGCAAGGATAAATATTCTTCCAAAATCTTATTTATCAAAGTGTAAGCAGGTCTCACTGGATATTCCTTATCGGTAATAATCACACAACTTAATCCTTCACTTCGAGTATACGTATGTCCAATATAGTTGCCTTCTTCAACACTTTGCCTCTGTCCTTTGGGGGTACGCTGACTGACTGTTTCACTGAAAAAAGTCATGAATTGAGAGACTCCGTTTCTTTCAAAAAAGGAGAATTGTGATAAGTCTCTAGCAGAAGTCAACTCTAATGTTTTTGAAGGATCATTTGTCTTGAGTATACCAATGTAATAAATTTTCATGATTGTTGATAAACAGCAAATTCAAGGCAGTAAAAAAAAAAAAATTAAAATTAAAATTGATACCAATTTTTTTGTTTGATCGATCGTAAGGCAGAAATGAAATAATGATAGTGCAAAACACACACACACGTTAGAAAAAAAAATATTTAACTTCAAAATTTCAAACTAAACGACAATAGACAACATTTGGTATATGATATAGTTGTATGTCTCAAAATACACTGATACCGCCTCCTACGTTGAAAGTCGTTCTACTTGGAGATTCAGGTGTGGGTAAAACTTGTCTACGATCGCAATTTGTTTATCACATTTATACCAATGCATATAAAGCGACCATTGGTGGAGATTACCTAACGACAACGGTCAATTTGGGTAACGACAATGATAATGAGGAGGAAGAATTCACTGGGAATGTGGTCAATTTGCAAATCTGGGATACTGCTGGTCAAGAAAGATTCAATTCTATATCTCAAGCATTTTATCGCGGTGCTGATATGGTTGTGTTAGTATATGATATCACCAATTATGAAAGTTTATTAAGTTTAAAAGATTGGTTCAAAAGATTTATTGAACATTGTCATGTTGAAAACCCTGGGGTGATTATAGTGGGAAATAAAGCTGATAAAGTCAGTAATCGATGTATTGACTTGGATGAGGTAAAGGATATTCTTAGTAAGTATGATGATGTTAATGATAAAAACGGTGAGATTGATGTGGGTGACTATATTCAAGATTGGGATGATTGTTTGGTTGAAATAAGTTGTAAGAAATTGGAGTTGGTGAATTTAGTTTTTGAAAAAGTTGCAAAAATTGCTTTGTTAAGGAATCTACAGAAACCTATAAAGAAATTGCAAAAGTTTGATAACATTGACTTAAGAGGCGATAACAACAGAGTCAACACAAAAAAGTACAACAATTGTGCATGTTAAAAATGAGTTTTTCGTTGTTTTTTTAGTTCTAGTGTAACTATATTTATATACTTGATGTGCTTATTTTTTAACTTTACCATCGTCAATACCTTGTTTCAATTCTTTGATTGCAGGGTCGGCTTCTTCTAAAACAACGTGCTCAACATCTTTGGTATCTAATTCTTTATCATCGTCGTATAATTCTTCTTTGTAGTGGTCTGGGTGTTTTTTGAAACATGATCTCATGGTTTCAAATTTTTTAATACAATCAATACCTTTTGGTTCGGTTTCACTAAATACAAAGCAAGAAAATGCTTCTTTAAATTCCTCACCACATGGTCCGTGGGCCATACCACCCAAACATGGACAATCCCAATTAATTTCACCAGTTTCTGGGTTGAATGCAGCTTCCTGTTGTTCACCTTCACCTCCTTCTTGTTGTTCACCGTCTGATGATGGCTCTTCAGCAGGTTTAGAATATTTGGTAGGTCTAGGTTTGTTTTCTTCTTGTTCATAAACTTGCTTATCTTTTCTAGGCCCCTTATTTGGTTTTCTAGTATAATTGCCTTCTTGTCTCTCATCGGCAGCTTGTTTAGCATTAGAATCTTTAGTTCTAACTTGGGTTGAGGTACCACTAGAGTTTGATCCATCATTTGATCTATCAGCTGAACCAGATGGTGCTGCATCGTCTAAACCCTTCTCTTGTCTCAATTTTGCTTGGCTTTGAGCAAATGCGTCGGAGGCAACTTTACTTTGTTCATTAGCTCTGTCCATTGTTTTTTCTATCAAGTCATGGGTGGGAATGTCTTTATAATGGATTGTTTTACTATCTTCGTCATTTCTGATTGGTTCACCAGATGAGGAAGACAAATAATTGTAAATTATAATGGATGGAACTAAAGAAGCGATTAATAATTTGGAGGTCTTAAATGATGAATGTTTAGCTGATGAAGAATGGGATAATTGTCTAGTTGAACATTGTTTGAAGGCAGCTCTATGGATGGAATGAGGTAAGTTTGTAGATTTAATTAAGTTTCTATACATTGTGGGTGAAATTAATATGGGTCAATTTAGTGGAGTATAGATTAGAATGAATTGCAATTGGTTGAATAGAATGGGAATGGGATGAGTAATAGATGGAGTAATGTATATGTATATATAGATATATATATAAATTGAAGGTTAAAATTTAAATTGCTGTGAAAAATTCAATCACTATAAAATTTATTGTTCCTCAGTTTGTCATTTATTCTCTTCTTACCAATTAAATTCTCGAAGATTTAATTTATCATTTACTATTATGTAATACTACACTTTACATATTATGTAAGTCATTTTTATATTTTTTTTTATACAACCGTTTGATAATTTTCATATCATTACATCATTAGTATCAACCCATCATTCATTCATATATACACATTTCTACCAATGTATATATAATATCCATATTTACAATTCATGTATTGTTCAGTATAACATACTATCATTTATCATTTGTCTCCTTAATCTATCATAAACATCGTTAACCTTCGTCATATCTCCTTTATTTGGTATCTCTTACATCTTGAGTTAAATTGGTCATCTCTTCGGTGGTCACAATTGGCGCTATTTCAGACACTTCTACATGCTCACCAAAATGCTCATCATACACTGCTATCCCTATAGACGCCATTGTAATGAAAACAGACAATACTCCGTATTTTCTCACTTTTTTCAACATCCGCTCTGACTCGACCGAATCTTCAGTTTGTAATTTTTTCAAATAAGCCTTTGTATTTTGGAATTTTGTATGGAATGATGCACTATCCTGGGCTCTTTGATGAGGATTGGTCTCTGAATATGATCGTAACGGTTGGAATTCAAGTATCATAGCCCTTCTAAATGCTCTACTATGTTTAGACACTCCAACTATTGACCTTAACATCGCTGTGTTTTGAATGGTATTTATAAAATTTATGTGTGTTAGATTTTTTTTCTTTTATTAACTTTATTTTACTCTCTTGTCATTTGTAGAGTGAAAGGAGATATCGTTACTGTTGCTACCAAGTTCCATCATCACGATCTCGTAAATGTACATTCTTCAAGTTAAATAGTCTATCAATTTGTCAAAGTATATTGGTTCATACTCCAAGCTGTTTAAATAGTCTTCATTTTGTTTGCAAATATATAAAACATCATCCTCTATGTAACCGTGAACTAGTTTATGTTTTTCAAAAGAATAAATTGGAACACCTTTTGAATTATGCATCTGCTTCAAATTAGTTAATAAAATTGCATGCGTCAAGCAATAATCAGCAATGACATCTTTGAAAGATATGTTTAATTGAGACGAAGGCACTCCATTTACACCTGTTTCTGAGTCATTGATGTTGAATATTTGTTCTATTGATGGAGATGTGCTGTGGTCAATTTGGGGTAATTTCGTCAAATAATCTTCATTCAAATTTAAGGAGATAATGCTAATTCCCAAGCTCAAGTACCATGATATCACATCATTAAAGACCATATTATTCTTCAATTCATTAGCCAATTTTCCTGTAAAATAATTATACCAATATGAATACCACTGGGCAATGTTTTTTTGTTGATATAATGCTTTGGTCCATGGATTGAACAACCCAAATTGTAAAAAGTTCAATAAATAATCTTCATTGTCAATATATTTGATCAATTCAAAACATAAATCTAACTGAGATGAGTCCATGATATCAAAATCTATTTGATTTGACCAATGGTATAATGATCGTAGAAATACTTTCTCTAGTGATGTAGATCTTCTTGGTGAAGATTTAGCAATGAATGGAAGCCAAGTTTCTTTGTAATCCTTCAATTGAAGTTTCATAAACGGTAGATTATCGTCAACATTATCCCACATGGAATTTTGAATATCTATATTGAAAAAATCTTCAAACTTTTTGAGTAATACTTCGAAAGAATCGTATAAATAGCCCAAATCTGAACTATCCAGTGAAAATATCAAAAACCAATCTTCAACAAAAGAGGGTATTTTTTCCTTGTCTAAGTCTAAAGTTGAAATCTCATCATACAAATATGGTGCAAAAATCTCATTTGCAAGTTTGTCAAGTATCACATTTTGTTCAGCAAAGATGGGATTCTCTAACCACATCGAAAGAAGAACCACAATTTCTTCTAGAAAAGTTTTCTGAGTTAGATGGTATTTGAACTTTCTTGAATAAAGATCATAAATTAACAAATCAAGGCTGTTTGAAGTACTTTTAAATATCATAAATTTCAGACTCAAGTCTCTCAACCTTGGAATAATTACCTGCTCTTGTTTCAGGATGTCATTTAATGAAATTTCATTTATGTAATCAAGATCTTTTTTAATGACTGATAGAAAAAGTGACTGAGACAATGGTTGATCAATTATTGAGTCTGAAACTAGGTAATTAAGGAATTCGTCCTCGGATATGGAGTTTTCCAAGTATTGAGTCAATTTCTCTTTTATTTCTTCCAATTTCTCGAGATTAGTGCTAGCATTTACAGAGTCTAGCTCATTTAATTGAAGTTTCAAAAGATTTTCTTTATTGCAAACCTTGCTCCAATCATCATAAATCTCTTTGAGTGACTTGGAGAGATTTTCCGCTTCATTCATCAAATCCAAATCACCCTCATTAAGCTTATTTGAAACTTGCTTTATTTTTTGAGGAATGTCAAGTTGCAAATTCTCAAGACTTGTGATTAAAGTGAATAACCCTGTTGATACACGGCTAAAACGTAGACTAGTTTGGTCTTGAAAATCTATCACTTCTTCATCTGCATCATACGTTCGCTTTCTGCTCTCATTGGTTTTGTCTGCACCAATACCTTGTTTTCCTATTCGTATAGTAGGTTCTATGGGTTTTACTATTCCTTCACGTTTTGCACCTAATCCTTGACCCTCCTGGTACCCCATTTTTCTCAATAATGTTGCACCGATTCCATACTTGTTCATGCTTGAAGTAGTATCAGATGGCTGACCGTTCGCTCTTGCGTATTGATTGGTATTACCCTCATCCATTTCCTCATCTTCTTGATCTTCTAAATCTGAGTATTCATTATAGATTGCAGATTGCATCATCAGAGGTTTCGAATTGGTACTGTCATCATTTTGTTTATCACTAGCTGATGTTTTCGTAAATGATAGTCCACCATATCTAGACATTAATATTTTTTTCTATTTATTTTGGTTCACTTACAGAAAATAAGAGGTGAATTACATACATTTATGACATCTACTTGAATGTCACTGTGTTCGAGCTATGATGAGAAAAAGGAGCATTTACCATCGACAAGGTTTTCTCTTCATTTGGAACGTTGTCTGAGATCACCCTCAGAAAAGAAAGTTGGATTTTTCATACAAGTTCTTATCTGGTAAATCGTCTGCATATGCCAAAAAATTACATTTTACTGATCCAGTTGTGTATTTTTTTCCTGAATCCATTCATCTTTTTAATGAAATTGTTTAATAGAATTTTAAAGCCAACGAAATTAATCTTCTTCAATAATAGTTGTGTTTTTTTCAGATTTATTTGAAGACTATTCTGATTTAATCATTAGAGCAATCTATTGATATTGTTACGATGACTCCGCAATTTCGTTGTCAAATATTAATATGTCATCCATGTAGACGAACAATCCAATTAGTCATCGTTATAAAGCCTTGACCGAATGCATCTTTCATGGTCTAACAGTACATGAAGGATCCGAACCAAGTCTCATCGAAGAGTTTGATATTTGATTATTGGGCTTGAGGTGAGGCATATCATATCTTAAGACTGTATTGTTTGGTCTATGATCAAATAATCTAGTTTTAAAGCCGTGATAGAAGAGAATTACCTTGATTCAGGAAGCCAAAAAACATTGAGAAAATCCGTATATTCACTCCTTGGCTGATTCTTAAAGGGTGTCTTACACTCAAACTATAAGTGTCACTGCCGAGTTACATTACAACCTATTTAAAGAGATTAACGATTTGGATATTTGCGAAATGTATTCATGACAAATTTGACTCTCTTATTATTCACCATTTGCAATGAAGTTTTTGTCTAAGTCTGGTTTGATTTTGAGTCTACATCAGGTTCGTAGAAAATTGTATGATCAAACGCAAAAGTTTAGCTTTGCACCTTGATTATATCATATAAAAATATAGAGCAGAATTATATAGAGCAGAATTTTTGATTATGAAAACCTTTAAACATCCATCAAATTTGATTAGTTACCTGATTGTAAATGATATCTAAGATCTATCAACTCTGTTGCTTGATGAGCTTTAAGAGAATTAGAAGAAGATCAATGGGAGACGTGACATCATACGTTTTATAATATCGGCAATAAGTTAGTTACGAGCCTTAACACTACTTCATTGGTTTTGACAGCTGGTGGTGTGAAGTCCTTTTTTCTCTGTACCACTGTCTCGCTTGTCTCACTTTGCAGTTCATTATTTAGGGGACGCGGTTTGAGCCTAAGTACAAAAGCGTCGAATACAATAAAATGTTATTCTTTCATCATGAATTCTGTATTTAAGTCAAGCGGCCATCAACACAAATGGATTTACTAATCCACCAAAAATTCAGGAGTGTTCTTCCAATCTATTTTTACACTTTCAATGTTGAAATCTTCATTCAACAAATCAAGCTACCCTTTTGATTGCAGAATCTTCTATTATCATCTATTATAGATGAATTATTCCATTTTTGAATTCTTTCGGATAGTTGACATGAATAAGCTCAGCACGTGTTGAAGAATGATCATTAGAAATTACTGATTTGACACTTTATCCAGTTTGAAGAAAAAAATAAACCAATAAATAACCTAAAATGCGGCTAGTAATCTTCGGTAACCAAATAACCAAGTTTCGCTGGAGATTTCCCCATTAGCCACGCAAAAGCATAATGACCAAACAACATCTACATCCTAAAATTAGCCCTGTTCCATGACGACTCATTCCACATCTTATCAAAATGAAAAAATTCAGTTTGACCACTATCAAATTCAATGCCTTTTTTATATTTCATCCATTCAGTCATTTGCGCTTTTGATCAAATCCAATAAATGTTTTTCTTCACCCTGATTAAATTCTCTCTCAGCACCGTCTTCAAATTGTATGTGCTCCAATCCTTCAGTAATAACTTGTACCACAGTTGGTAAGTCGGTCTCACCTGGCAACCTAAATTGTTTGGGTAAAAACTCTCCATACTTCATCATCCACTGGTTTCGATGATTTATTTCTTCCAATTGAATTCTATAAATCTCACCATCTAAGAACTCGCTTATCTTTCTAAGAAATTTTCTTGGATACATATATTGTTGATGATGTAGTTCTTTAAGATACTTTGTTCTGTAAATACTTAGGAATTGAGTATAATGAAACGTCAATTTATCCAATAACTCAGAATACATGTCAATTGGAGTTTTCTTTGTATCATTTTCATGCTCATCAATTGAGCAATTTGCTAAGGATGTCAACACTTGATCAAGAAGTAATATAAAAGTTGGTAAGTTCTCAACTTTGAACAGTCGAAACTTTGTCATTTCTTTGATTATAGTCGTTTTCACCAAGTCTATGTTCTTATATGCCAAAGAAGCTTTGAAGTTTTCCATCTCTTGATTGTTTTCATTAATCAAATCTTTCAATTCTTGAATCACTTGAGGTAATTCCTCGGCGTCATTTGCCAATATTTCCAAATTGACATTTTCCTCATTGAAAGACACGAGTTCGACTGCTTTCATGCATTGATCATAATGATTAGTCAACATCTGCAAGATTGACACCAAGTCATTCTCCAATGATTGATTTTTACTCAACATTTGATGAATCACCGATGTAGTTGATTCTTGCTCCTCTTCATTCTTGCTAGTTTTCAAAACATCAAGGAATGGCTCAACAGAGTGCCACATTTTCATCAGTTCATCAAAAGATTGCTGAAAACTTTCGAATTGATCAACGATGAGTTTCTTCAATTGTTCTTGTATCAAAGATTTCAATTTCATACTATTCGACTTGTATATCTCGATGTTTTCCGTTAAGGTGTCTATTGAGTTTATCGATACAAAATCAAATAAGTTCTTTTCCCCATTAACTTCTTGTTCCAAGATGAAACTCGGCACATTTGTCGATTTTAGCTTTGATAGTACATCATTCAAATTCTTCAACGATGGATCCAACACCGTTTGGAATTTGCCAATTTGTAAGTCAATCTTCTCGTGTACGGTTTTGTTAATCATTTCAACTTGTGATTTGATCCTACTGTATTGTTTCCTATACGAGTTGACTAAATACTCAATAGTGTTCAATTTATCAGGTAGATGAATCGTCAATTCCTGAAACGAATCATGTAATTTTGCTTGAGCATTAGAGCATAACAACTGTGCTTGGTTTAAAGTCTCCTGTGCGTCTTTAGCCCATTGTTTGACTGATTCTTTCGATACGATTCGTGGTGTACCATTAGACATTAATCATTTCGTTGGAGAAAAAAAAATTAGCTAAATGTCTCCATTACAAGCATTACACCAATCCACCACGAATGAAGAACCCATAACGTTCTATAATGAGAATGGAGAATTGACAGAACTGATAAAAACCGCAACTGAAGCTCAATTCGGATCTTCGAAAAGGTACAAACTCGATATGGTCACTGATTTCTATAATGAGGATAAACCACAGGATTTGAAGTCGGTTGTGTTTTGTTGGTTGCATGATAAATCATCCATTGTGGACTACAGAAAAGAATGTGCTGAGTTTGGTATACCCGATTTCAAATTCCTCGTCAAGACAGAATTGACAACTTGGTTGAATGGGTCTACTGATTCGTGTCAATTTATAAAAGATGAAGAAAATGAACAAGGGAAAAGCAAACAAAAGAAAGACGAGACCTTGAATGCCAAAGATGAATCAAGTAAGAAGCATAAATTTGAAGACCCACAATTGGAAAGAATAAATAAATTTGAGATTGAATCAGTTGATCATAACGCAGCATTGAGAGGATCGAAAAATATCGATTTTGGGTATTTAATAAATGATGCAAAACGATTCATGAATGATTTAAAACGAAACAAACCAAATTCTTCGAGATCAACTACATCAATGTCTTCAAATTCAATAAAAAATGGTTCTTCTTCAAAATCAAAAAAGAAACAACCAATAATCATGGTATCTCCTGCCACCACCGCATTATTGTCATTATCGAATATAAAAGAGTTCCTCGAGCATGGAAAATTCACAGAACCCCAACCGGGAAATAGACCGAGTGGTGGCTTGGCCATTGTTAATCATCAATCAGAAAGGATATCTCCAATAGGGCAGAAAATCATGGTTGTTGATAATGTAGATATGTTCACCAAGCCGGAATATTGGGATAGAGTCATTGCGATCTTCACCACTGGGCAGGCATGGCAATTCTCAAAATATAAATACTCAAAACCAGACGTGTTGTTTCAAAAATATCCTGGTTATTATTTCGGTTACTCAACCGAACCGACCCCAAGACAAATAAAAGACTGGAATGTCAACGAAATCAAAGTGGATAGAGATAAAAGATTTAAGGATAAATTGGTTGTTCGAGATCTTTGGATCGAAATAGAGAAACAATTGATAAACAAAGGCTACGGAATTTGATATTTACAAGTGCTTTCTATCTATATGATTTTTCTAAATTGATAAATAGGTCATTGATCTCATCACATTTTAAATTGGTTATTTTCCGATCATCTCTACTTCTAATTGCATAGGTTCCATTAGCGATATCCTTATCGCCAATTAGTATGATATATGAATATCCCTTTTGGATGGCATCTTTGGTTCTAGCACCAACAGTTTCATTACGCTTGTCTATATCGACATTAAAATTGTACCCTGTTAATGGGGCTACAGCTCCATCGTGATTAATTATATCCCCACATAATTGTCTTTGCAAGCCTATCGCTTGTTCAACATGTGTTTCATTAATCGGTATGATCACTGCTTGTCTTGGGTTCAACCAAAATGGCCATTTTCCTTGATAATGGTCTAGCAATAGAGCAAAGAATCGCTCCAAGGAACCAAAAACTGCACGATGAATCATTATCGGTTGATTATTCTTGTTATCCAATTCATCGGTATACTTTAAGTTAAATCTTTTGGGTAATTGAAAATCTAGTTGAATGGTACCTACTTGATGCTTCTTATTGAACTCATCAGTTAGCAAGATATCAATTTTCGGTCCATAAAAGGCTCCATCTCCTTCATTCTTGATCCATTTCTTGGTAGTTTGATTCAAGACATTGGTCAATTGTAACTCTGCATTATTCCAAGTATCTATGTCTCCCATAAACTTCTCACTTGGTCTAGTAGATAACGTAAACTCGACATTCTTATCCAAACCAAATACTCCATAAGTGTCTTTGATTAAATTTATGGTATTTTTTATCTCTTGGTCAATTTGGTCCAATTTACAAAATATATGTCCATCGTCTTGGTGGAATCTTCGTACTCTGGTTAACCCCGTTAAAGCTCCGCTTGCTTCGTTCCTATGCAAGGATGAGAAATCGGAGTATCGAATGGGTAATTCATTATAGCTTCGATCAAATTTTGAGTATATCAAGCAATGTCCAGGACAATTCATAGGTTTCAATCCATACTCATGTTCATCGTTATTTTCTTCTTTACTTTTATCATTTCCTATCACTTTATACATATCGTCTTTGTAATTGTCCCAATGACCTGATTTCTCCCATAATTTATTTTTGTATATTAATGGAGTTATAACCTCTTGAAACCCATACTTGATCTGTTGATTCTTCATGAATTGAATTAACTTGTTGAATATACGAGTACCATGAGGAAGGAAAAAAATTGACCCGGGCGACGTCTCATCGGTGGTATACAATTGTTGTTTTATAGATAGCACATGATTAGATTGTGTGGAAGATTCGACTTTTGAAAAATTACGAATCTGTCGTGAAACCAACCTTTTGATCATATAGAGAGAGACGTACAAATTAACAGAGAAAAAAAAACTTCAGTCATAAACATTGCATTACATCAACCTTCTACTTTGATCAGGGTAGCTTTACCAACTTCTTTCTTGACCTTATCCTCTTTCTTCTTATCCTTCTTATCATCTTTATTCTCATTGGATTTCAATTTATCTTTGGTATGATAAACAGTATATTTCACTTTGAATCCAGTAAATGTTTTGAAATCTCTAGTTCTCTTTTGCCACTTCCTACATGGTTTTCCTGATTTATCTAGAGCGTAGGTCCCACTCGCTATACTATTCATTGCCAACCCAGCAGTGGACATTTCTTTCAACCCCACGTTAATTTTATACTGACTCATAGTAGTGGATTGACCTGTGTTTTGATGATTATTACCATTGGTGACGTTATTTGTATCAGGAGCGGGTGATGATTTTTGCAGATTGGCTAATGATTGAGTACCCAGTTTTTTATCCACTTGGACTATTCTTTTCACTCTTGATTTCGAAGCTGTGGTTGGACTAAAACTAGGTAAAGTCGTGAGAAATGATTTGGGCACGAGTAACTTGACAAAGTGTCTTTTAGCCGGAGCCATATCTATTTGAAGTCTTGATAATGTATTTGAGAATTTGTGAAAGAAAGAATCAGAAAAAAATATGTCTGATCCACAAATACAACAAGTACAAATACAAAGAGAAAGATTGCCATCTAGGATTAACTTGTTCTCGGATAATTTGAAATTGGACATTAGAGCTCATCAACGAACTTATGAAGGTGCATACACAAGGACGTCAATTGGATGTTTAGCTTTTTCCATTTTAATAATCAAACTCTTTTCAAAGGAGTTTTTGCCCGTTGGTACAGCTTATACTGTATACGGCTGCTTGTTATACTTTATAGGGGTGTATAAGTCAAATCAAGTCGATGTGTATTACAATCCAGACAAAGATATGGAGATGTACAACACGGGGGGTAACTATGTGTTGATTCTAACATTTATTAGTTTGAGTTGTTATATATCGTTACTAGTTTTGATTTTGAAAATGTGATTAAGCCAAGGCTCCCAAACCAAAAACTATCAATTGCACTACTAGCTGAAGTGACCAGAACCCCACGCGCTTCATTCTGATCAATCTTGCTTCCTCGTCCGCCACGTATTCGACAAAGTTATCATAGACTTCTTCCGATATATCATCCATTAATAACGAGTCATAGATAGTCCAGGATCCAGAAAAGTCTTGGATGTTTTTGATTATTCTATTATTGATTTCGATAAATGTGTTTTTAGAGTTGATATAGGCGACAATTGGTCGAATCAATGCGTAATTAATATAGGACAACTCTGGTGCTTTGAATGGAACTGTGGCGCGAACGTTGTTCAACCGTATGGTTAAATCTAATACGAAATATTTCAGTATGTCAGTATAATTATCATCGATTACATCAGTGGTTAATCTTGTATGCATATCCGGATGCTTTTGATGCACCTCTAGATTTTTATACCTTGTTGCTTCTTTTTTGATTGAATCAGTTATCATTTGCACAATCTCTCCAACACTAACTTCATTATTCTCTTTTGGAACCATTACATCTCCGATCATGTCGACTTTCCCATTTGTAATCCAGCCAAATGGACCTTCCAAGCCGGTATTCAAATGGTCAATGTTCAAGGCGTCAACTCTCATTCTAGTCACCCTCTTCCATTTCTCTTCCCCATTGACGTTTTCCTTTTGTTGAAAACTGGCAAAATCATTTAATCGTTGCTTTTTATGTATTGTGAATAAGGAATTGTCATATGATCCACTCATCACATTGGCATTAAGGAAGTCGTAGAATAACCAATGTTTCCGTAATTTGTTCAACTCACAATTATATACAGCAACATCGAATTTACGAAAATTGTTGGGTTGAAGTAACGTGAATAGAACATCTTCCATTTTGAATTCTTCAAATTCGAAATCTCCCGGCTGTGAAACATTTTTATAATTTGTTGCATCGTCATCTGGGTCCCAATGCACGTGTGTTCGATCCACTACACCTCTCATTCCTTTGATCTCCAAAGTTTCAATCATTCCGGTCCCATTCAACCATTTGTTGATCGACAACGACATATTGACTTCTTCTATAGTGAGGTCAAATTGGGTATAATTCCCGTCATCCTCAAATAAATCCTGATTTTCCATGCTCTCTACTTCTTCTTCTTTAGTTAAACTCCGTTCATAAGCTTGCTGTTGTGATCCTTTGATAAACTTTTCCAACTTCTTGGGTCTTTTGCTCACAAATACTTTTCTAAAACTTATCTTCCCATCTGACCATCCAGGCACAATTGCATTCTCGAAAGTGACATTCAAACTTGAGTTTTTAGCAATGAACTCTCCTATTTTTCTCGCTACAAACTCTTGAGCGAAAACTGTGTTTGCAGTCAAGATGACAAGGGAGAAGAACGTGGTGGTGGCAACAAAGAATAGCACAACATTTCCCATCACGATCCATGAAAAGAATGCAGAATAATCATCGGTGTTATATGGTCGATTCAGACGTTTCAACAACCATTTCATTCGTACTTTGAACCGATCGATGAAATTGTTCGTCCTCGAAAGTAATTGCTCTTTGGTGACGGACAAAAGCTCGTTATTATTTTTTGTTGGTTTTGGTTTGTCATGCTTGGGAGGATTTTGGGGAGAATGTTCTCGATTGGTAAAGGATGAGTTTGTGAAATATCTATGAGGTAGAATTGATATTGGTTTGATCGAAATGATTTGTAAATTTCGACTTCGTAGAAATGATCGAGGAAGGTTTGAATTGTGAATATGTCTTAGTGGATGTTTAAACACGAGTAAAGACATTTGAATCAATTGGTTGCCTTCTGGGGTTGAAATTATGAAACTCCTCGATTAACATTTTTTCAGTCTCTTCTCGTTTATCAACCTAGGGAATAAAAGTTTGAATCAAAATGATTAAGTCATGCAGGATGGGTTTAGACAAAGAATTCATGAGAGACATATGTCATTTGTTGACATAAGCTTTTGATGTGATGAAAGTTAATTGCGCTTGTTCGACCTGAAATTGAATTGGTGAAATTCAAATATGTCTTTTTCGTGAATGTATATATTCTGTGACTATTGTATTGTGATATCTCTTAAATTTGAGAATTATGGGAGCCAACGACTGGATATTCCATTTCTCGGGTTTATCATAAGCTCGTGGTGCTGGAAGATTAGTGCACAAAAAAACAAATGAGTAACCACTATTTGTGCTGTGGAGACATTACAAGATCATATTCAGGAACTGTAACGCATGAGTCATACCGTAAACTAAAAAATAAAATTTCGGAATGTACTTTAAACCTAACCTCTTTAAGAGTCATATATGCACTGGATGATTGAAATCTGTATCGTCTATTTGAATCAAAGAACCTATCAAACCAGGACTCTTTACTACACTATCAGACTGAAACTTTTTAGCTATTCAATCAGATAGTCTGCATGATATTGTTGAATTTTTACAATAACTCATGTGCTATAAGATTATAGTAAAGATATCAAATTTCAAACCAACTTAAAATCATCTGAGTCGGCTCTATATATAATTGATTTTGTGTAGCATTTTATTTCGTGTATTATCGTAAATTTCTGATAAGGGTTACCAGAACAGAATCTAATATTAGTCATTATCCCAATTAGTGATATATAATCATGTTTTCACTCTTCAATTGGTCACTATCACTGTCACAAATGAATCAACCTAACGTTCCATTTGGGAAAGAGTTTAGATCGAATTATTTTACTAATCTAGACCCTGAAGTAGTTCCTGTAAACCATGGCAGTTATGGCCTCACTCCAACTCCAGTTCACGAAAAATATTTAGAAATCATTACTGAGAATGCAAGGTATACCGACAAGTTTATGAAGGCTGATCAAAAACAGACTTACATCACTGCTCTCAAGGATTTATCCAAGGTTGTGAATTGCGACTATTATGATTTAGCCCTTGTAGAGAACGCAACCACGGGGATCAACACTATATTGAGAAGTTTCCCATTTGAGAAAGGAGACAAATTGGTAATGCAAAGCACAGTTTATGGAGCTTGTGGTAACACTATTAAGTTCTTGCATGATCGATACGGAGTTGACTTTATCATCATTGACATCAATTATCCAATTTCAAATAGTGAAATCTGCGCTAAATTTGAAAAAGTATTAAAGAATGAAAAACCCAAGCTTTGTTTGTTTGATACAATAACTTCAATGCCAGGTGTTGTTTTTCCATACAAACAAATGACTCAATTATGTAAGAAGTACAATGTTCTTTCTTTAATTGATGGAGCTCATGGCATTGGTTGTATTCCTCAAGATCTAAAAAGTTTGAAACCTGATTTTTATGTTACCAATTTACATAAGTGGTTTTATGTCCCCTTTGGTTGTGCATTGTTATACGTGGATGCAAAATATCATAATAAAATTCACACATTACCAGTGAGTCATTCTTATTTACCAGATGATACCGAATTGAGTGACATGGACCAGAAAAACAGATTGATTGATCGATTCTTCTTTACCGGTACGAAGAATTTTGCATCGATTCAAACAATTCCACATGCAATTAAGTTTAGAAAAGACATCTGTGGAGGTGAGTCTGCAATTGAGAAGTATTGTACTGATTTAGCTAAACAAGTGGGTGATTTGGTCAGTAAGAAATGGGGCACTAAATCCTTGGATTGTCCTAGTACGATGGTGACAGTTATTATTCCAAACAAATATCCAGAATTCGTCGAAAACTGGTCTAAATACGATAATTTGGTATATGCAAAGATGTTTGATGAGAAGGCATACACTCCCATCGTCTCACACAATGGTAATTTATTAGCGAGATTCTCATGTCAAATTTATAATGAATTAGATGATTATGAAATTGCAAGTGACGTGTTGATCAAATGCTTAGACAAAGTGGCTCAGGAGCAAAGTTTATAATTGTTAATCTCCTTGCATAAGTTTTATTGTAATAGGAATTTTGGATGCGAAATTTCTTTTCTAATGTTTCCACCTCTTGTTCTAGAATTGCAACACGCAACAAAACTACTCGCTAGAGTTTTCAAATCATACGGGAAAGGGAACGCTTTGTTGATCTATAAAATCCCTACATAATTGAACTTTTCATTATTTGCTTGGGAAATTACATTGATTAGGAAATTGCCTATCGGTTAAAGGTTGAGGAAATAATCCACCTTCGATAAGTCTTTGGGCGTCCCATGCAGGAGCCAGTTCGGTTTTCCAATTCCAAAAGACCCACCCACCAGTATACTCAAACGCGTCAAGTTGGGCCTCAACGTATTTTCTTGTATTCTCTCTGTCCTCCTGTGGCCAATCATTGAGATTTGAACTTGATGTTGGAGCACATGAGCCAATATAAACTGAATTATCGTAATTACCTTCCCATCTCGCACCGCGGTTGACTCCATTCAACCATTTGGCACAGTCGGTCAAGGCAGCAGACCATTCACCGGCAAATGTCCAATGATATTCTTTTTTAGTATCCCAACCCCAGTTGCAAGCGGTTTGAATATGTTGTCCAATATCTCTTTGTAATTCACCTTGAGAAAATACTTGATAATGATGATGGTCAATGACAACATTCCACGCGCCTCCATCAACAGTCAAAAAATCATCCCAGTATCCCAATGGTTGGAACGCATCGTGTAAAACAACAGGGGTGACAGAGCCGCTATTTCTCAAATACCAATAAGCATCAGTGTAGAATTGTTTAAGCTTGTCCATGTCCAATGCAGGACCCAATGGCTCATTTAAAAATTCAATACCAACAACGACATCCGCATATTCTTGAGTACCATACTTATCCAAAATGGTCTTGAGTACATTCAAAAAGAATTCTGTATTATTTCCATCTTGGAATATTATCTTATCACGCAATCCAGAATTGTCAAAACCATTCTGTCCAGCTCCGTGTAAATCAATAATGACTTTCAACCCATATTGTCTACTCCAATTGATTGCTTGTTCCAAATATGGCAATTGGCCTTGAATATAAGGGTCATTTTCCATCAAGGCAAACGCCCAGTACCCAATTGGGATACGAACTAAATTGAAACCCAACGAACTAATTTGTTGAAAATCAGCCGCGGTATACCAAGTAGCCCAATGCAGTTGCATAATGGAAGTAGCTTGATCTTTACCTAAACGTTGGGTGAAATGATATTCATCAACGGGGATTTGGGACTCATCAGACCCAAATATTTTAAATAAACTTGGTGTGATATAAGGTTCCAAGACAAACCAACCACCTATATTTAAGCCTCTGACAATATCACTATCGTAATCCCAAGCTACGTTTCCTCCTCTTTTGAATTGTAATTTTCCGTTGGAGTTGGTGGATGGGCCCGATATTGAAAGGGCTGTGATGAAATGAACTGAAAATATTAAAGAAATTAAAGCCTTGAACATAGTGAAGAAGAATGTGTGAAACAATTGAATGAAAATCGAATATCTTTAAACGAACTCAGAAAACAAACTTTGAATACAAGCGTGGTTGATGTATAATCAAGTGACTTGGTTTAATATAATATATAATGAAATTGTGAAACGATATGGGAGTTGAAGAAAATGAATGATCCAAGATGTGAATTATTTGGCAATTGTCACTTCAAGAAAACTGATCAAATGAAAACGGAAATTGAACATTCTTTATAATAAGTTTACACTTTTATTGTAAATTAAGCTACGTTTCAGCTGAAGAGTAACAAAATCAGTATAAAAAGTTTATCCAGGTTTAAGTAATTATACATTTCGACCCACGCCATACATTTTTAATTTTATTTTTATTTTTATTTTTATTTTTATTTTTATTTTTATATCTTTATTTTGTTTCTCTTTATCTATTATCACTTTCTATTTTTAAACTGTTTCTAGATTGACCTTCCGTCTCCATCTATATAATATACAGACATAGTGCCTACATTATAAGCTGTTATATATAGTTTATTTATGCTTCTTCAAATTCGTTGCAATGTAAGTCCTGGGTTTTTCTTATGACTTTCCTTGTTGCACCCCACATTTTATTTTTCAACAATCAGTGACATTTCGTTTTGTAACAATTTTTTATTATACAATAAGAAAAATCCTAATTTCATAGACTAATTCTTGATGAAGCAAGTGTTTTATAAGTGATCGTTTGTTGGAATTAAAATTATTGGCAACTCTAGTGTGATGATTTAAGTTTGATTTTGTAAACACATTCTACGTTCATTTTAAAGGGATGCAAGTGAGAATTCTTGATGGAAAACAATTGGGTAGTCTTACTATTCTATTAATTTTCAGACTCATAACTGTTACTGATATATCTAACATCTTTGTGCTTTTGAATAGCACTTGATATTAGGTGCCATCAGAACCTCAATTGATCTGCGCTTATGGTCTCAATTTCAACTACAAAAGTGTAACAATTGACAGTAATTTCCACATTCGCGTCATAATTTGATCTTCAATATTACAATTTACTTTTTTCCTTGTCACACAAAATCAAACCTAAAGGAGAAAGCCCTTTCGATTCGTGAGAACGTAACTTTCAACGCATTTTGTATATCATCAGCTTAGTAGTGATTCAATCACTTCTAATGATGTAGATTCAAGACTCTTTTGCTCTCCTTACTCGTTGCGCTTAATCACTACAATCTTGAGCTCATCCTCGTGGGAAAATCTCGCTTGTAAATTGTTTAATTTTTCCGAATTCTCCCAAAAGGGGTTGAAAATTTCTGCGTTTCATTTTATCAAACGTCGTATAAATTTGAAACTTAATAAAATTCATTTTAATGAATGTCCTTCACTAAGTTGGTGATGCATTTTGTCGCCAACTTATTAATCAACCATGTATATTTTACCTCGAATTCTTTAAATTTTAAAAACTGAATCACAATTTTTTGTTATTGCGGGTATCGGCGACCCCATTCGATACCAAGCAAGAATCTTTTTAACATGTAAAGATGTAATGTGTATAAGATTGAGGACCAAATGGTAATTTACAACTGTAGCCTCCACAAGTTATCTGATTGAAATCGCTTGATGAGGGTTTCCTCTTCTTAGGAAGAAATGTAGATAGGAAGACTAAACATGTTGCTCCAGTTTTACTGATTTTGAGTTTTTTTTTTGATCAAAATTAGCTCAAAAGTAAATTTTTATCTTTAAAGAGACGCAATGTGTAGAATTTGAACGTTTACAAAGTTAAGTTCTTTTAGTTTCTTCAATACTAGCTCTGCAAAGAACCAAATTTGACTTTTTCACTATGATTAAAGTAATTTACATCTATCGATTTTTCTCGCATTTGTCTGTGAACTGCGAGCTAACATTGCTTGTAATGTAATTTAGTATTAAATCAAGCACGCATCAACAAGATACTTCGTATCAATCACATACGGAATAGTCATTCAATAGTGTCAAATTATTAGAATAAACTTCCTGATTAATTACTATGTCAATTCAGATTTAAAACAAGTAAAAAAGATTGTAAGCGCGGGAACTTTTGAAATAATCCCGATCAAAGATTTCCCTTGAATAGTACCAAAAAATTAGTCAAAAGATTTAAAGACCCCTTTGCTCAAAAGCCGAACATCCACAGTATGCATCTGCACTGATAAGATATCAGTATGTTTTTATTGTTGCAAAGATCTGTGCAACGCATCACAAACTACCCAGATGGAGTAAAAAAATGCGTTTTGTCGAAACATCAATAAAATTAGCCACAAAGCTAAAATTTGTAAATACGGCTTTAAAAGTTTGTTAAAAACCAGTTAGCCAAGTCCGAGCCAACTACAATTTACAAAAGACTGTTAATGTAAAGAGATAAATTTACCAAATTGCTTTTGTATTGGTATCAAAAATTGCATTAGTTTGCTTATTTTACATCCCAGAGACCAATCAGTTGCGATTTGAAAAAAATTGACATTGACAACTTCTTATCTATAAAATATGCATAATGAGTTATTGTGCACCATTGAAAATTTTTTTATTAAGCTACTGAATTCATCGCATTAAAACCAGAAACAAACCTTTATCAACTCCAGTATCTTACTTTGTTGGTATATTATCTCCTCATTTTACTCAATTACATAACTTTATATGCCCACTGAAATTATATGACATGGTTGAAAAAATCGATTCTATACGATCAGCTGTTCACACCAAAGCAGAAATTAACGACAGAGACAGTGACGAATTCATCCCTGGTACTTTAAACATTTATTCATTTCAATTCGACTCAGAAAAGCATGGTCAAGTGCATGATAACGCTTCGGCTCCCAAGATTAAAACTAAAGGAAACATCATTTTATTTCCACAACCTTCAAACTCAGTAAATGACCCGTTGAATTGGCCAAGATGGAGAAAGTTATTGAATTTCTTTATAATTATATTCATAACAGCTTTCACTGCAGCAACAAGTAATGCAGCTGGCGCGAGTCAGGATGCATTGAATGAGTTGTATGGCATTTCGTACACGGCCATGAATACCGGAGCAGGTGTCTTATTCCTTGGAATCGGGTGGGGAACTTTCTTTCTCACGCCTTTGTCGTCATTATATGGTAGAAAAATCACCTACTTTATCTGTATATTACTAGGATTACTAGGAAGTATATGGTTTGCATTGATTAAAAGAACAACGGATTCGGTTTGGTCGCAACTATTTGTTGGAATTAGTGAAAGTTGCGCCGAAGCTCAAGTACAATTGTCATTATCTGAGTTATATTTCAGTCACAACTTGGGTAACATTTTAACTTACTATATCATAGCAACCTCGGTGGGTACCTATTTAGGTCCGTTGATTGGTAGTATCATTGTTGAAAAAATCAATTTCAGGTGGACAGGTTGGATAGCTGTCATAATTAGTGGTGGATTGCTTTTAGTCATTATGTTTCTCATGGATGAAACGTATTTCAACAGAGCCAAATATTTTGGAAAAGTGATCGATGGAGTACCGGATGTTATTAATGATTCTGATAGTGACGAAAAAGCTGAAAAAAATAGTAGTGAAGGTTTGGTTACTGTTAGTCGAGAGATCAATCAAAAACAATCAAACATGTCGCTCTACAACTATGGTGAAAATGAACCTTTGAAACCATTTTGGATTCGTATTCAATTAATAACATTTGCTGATAATTTACAAGGATGGGGTATAAAACAATATTTTCAGCAGCTTGGTTTATTGTTGAAAGTATTTTTGTATCCGCCAGTGATCTTTTCAGGATTCGTATGGGGTATTCAAAACGCTTTGTTAACATTTTACATAACTGTTGAGGACGATCAATATTACGATCCGCCTTATAGCTTTGGAGATATAAAAGTAGGTATAATGAACGTTCCATGTTTAATTGGAGCTGTGATTGGTTGTTACTTTGCAGGTACATTATCAGATCATTTCACGGTGTTTTTGGCAAAACGAAATAATGGTATTCAAGAAGCTGAAATGAGATTATGGTTTTTGTTTCCTCCTGCAATTATTGCGCCAGTAGGATTAATATTGTTTGCCGTTGGGACTGATCAAGTTTGGCCATGGTTCCCCACATACTTGGGATTGGCATTCATTGGATTCGGATTTGGTTGTTCTGGTGATGTTGCAATGTCATATTTAATGGATGCATATCCAGAAATGGTTATAGAAATGATGACGGGTGTTGCGTTGATCAATAACATGATTGGTTGTATCTTCACATTTGCATGTTCACCTTGGTTAAACGCAATGGGTGCCACACACACGTTTATTATCTTGGCGGTTATAGAATTTGTCATCATGTTATGTGCGATTCCATTTATTATATATGGGAAACGTATTAGACGATGGACAAAGGATTGGTACTTAGAGTTTTGCCAACTTAGAGACGGTATTTGAGTAGCTGCAAATTGAGAGCTAAAAAAATGGATAATAAACCCTCAAAATATACACGTGACTGCAACACTTTTTTTTCTTTTTTTCCTTGGGTCTCTCGCTTTTGGTAAAATTAGTGAAATTTGTTTTCAAATCTTTCTTCTTAATTACCAACTAAGAATAGTCTGCTTTGCTTAATTTGATTATCTCTAGTTAATATCAACAAATATGTCAACAGAAACCGCTTTATCATACGCTGCCTTAATCTTAGCTGATTCAGATATTGAAATCACTTCAGAAAAATTATTGACTTTAACCAAACAAGCCAACATTGAAGTCGAAGGTATTTGGGCTGATTTATTCGCCAAAGCTTTAGAAGGTAAAGATTTGAAAGAATTTTTCTTCAACTTCTCCTCTGCCCCAGCTGCTGGTGCTGCCCCAGCTGTTGCTGGTGGTGAAGGTGCTGCTGCTGAAGAAGCCAAAGAAGAAGCTAAAGAAGAAGAAAAAGAAGAATCCGATGATGATATGGGTTTCGGTTTATTCGATTAAAGTCGAAATTGGAATAAAGTATTGCTGAAGTTATTGCTCAATGTTCTTGTATTATAATGGGTCATCTTTAATATATAAATGATTTCAAAAGTGACATGTATGTAATTTGTTTGATTCTTGTTAAGCGCTAAATGTAAACAGAAAAGACCTAGTTGTTTATGACTACCTTTATGAATGAATAGCACGCGCTATAAGTCTGAACAGAACTAGTTATCTACATCCTTCGCACTTGAATTGAGTAAGGGCATGCCTATTACATATACAAAAATTGGAAATAGTAGTTTTAAACTTAGACAAATTCTAATTGATAACGTTTATACCCTTTTATATTTTAAATTAGGTTTTTATTTATAATATACATCCCCTATTGATCCACTTCGATATGCTTAATTAATTAACTAGTTTATTTTTTAGCTTTTTCAGCTTCAGCTTCGGCTTTTTCTTTAGCTCTCTTTTCTCTGATACCTTTGAATTTTTTATCATTTCTAGCTAATCTTAAAGTTCTG
Source organism: Insectozyma corydali (assembly GCA_003706475.3). NCBI lineage: Eukaryota > Fungi > Ascomycota > Pichiomycetes > Serinales > Debaryomycetaceae > Insectozyma > Insectozyma corydali. The sequence continues at coordinate 163,560 of PPLL03000013.1, forward strand.
TAAGCAGTTTGATCTGGAACTTCAACGGCTCTGGTACCGGTTTCACCACTTGGTTGTTCGATTGGGAAAGTAGATGAGACTGAAACTTGTTCATGTTGAGCAGCTTCGGAAGCTTTAGTTTTTTTGTCAAAGATGACCAATTTAGATTTGTATTCTTTCAATCTTTGGACATTAGCATCAAAAGTTTCTTGAGATTTGTTTTGTCTTCTGTGGTCAACTGAGATACCAATGGTTCTGGCGTATTTAGCGGTCAAACCAACAGCTTTGATTTCAGCTAAAGTGAAACCTCTACCAGCTCTGACTTTTCTGTTGTATTTGATAGTTGGAGCTCTGACAACTGGTCTCAAAGTGTCGATTGGTTTTGGGGCAATTTTAGCAGCCTTTCTTAATCTAGATTGTCTTCTTGAAGCTTTTTTACCAGCTTGGTCAAAGTGGACTTTGACTCTTTCTTGCCAGTGCTTTCTGAAGTGATTGTTCAATAATGGTAAGTTCTTTGAGATAGCCATTGTTGTAGATTATTGAAATGTGGTATTATCAAATAAAATTTGAAAGTAATTTTTTTTTAACCAAATAAAAATTTTCAATGTGTGAGAATCACAAATGAAAATCATCTCTAGTAACTGATATAGGCGCTACCGTAATGATACCCAATCCCAGGTCGACTGGAAATTTGGCCTGGAGCGAGAAAAAAAATTAATTTAGAGCGAGCATATAAGACAGTGTTTTGTAGCCCTATCTCACGTTTGTGGTAGCGGCTATATAGTAAAGTTATAGTAAGGACAAAAACACAATTGTGTTTCTAACAAAAGAGAAAAAAATTTGAAATTTTAATTCTATTAAATCTTTAATAAAAAAGTTAGTACAGTTTATATAATCAACACAAATTATGTCAACTCAATCTGTTCAAGTATGTTCAAGATCCTACAATAGAACTTATCGAAAAATATGAAATGGGAAATGTGGAATGACCATCAAGAGAGGAGGAAGAGAACGGGTGATATCTCCCACCTCAAAGTGTTCAATATGTCCTAGATAAGTGAATTTCAAGCATCGTATACTAACAATCATGTTTTAGACTTTTGGTAAAAAGAAAACCGCAACTGCTGTTGCTCACGTCAAAGCCGGTAAAGGTTTGATCAAAATCAACGGTTCCCCAATCACCTTAGTTCAACCAGAAATCTTGAGATTCAAAGTTTACGAACCATTAACTTTAGTTGGATTAGACAAATTTCAAAATATCGACATCAGAGTCAAAGTCACTGGTGGTGGTCACGTCTCACAAGTTTACGCCATCAGACAAGCCATTGCTAAAGGTTTAGTTGCCTACCATCAAAAATTTGTCGATGAAGCTTCCAAAAACGAATTGAAAAAAGTCTTTGCTTCATACGACAAAACTTTATTAGTTGCCGACTCAAGAAGAATGGAACCAAAAAAATTCGGTGGTCGTGGTGCCAGAGCAAGATTCCAAAAATCTTATCGTTAAACAGTTTCAATACTTATCTCAATCATCATATCATCAACTACAGATTTGTACAATTATATCAATCTATCATCAAAACTTAAAACATTATATTTATTCAATCAACAAAATCACTACATACATAATGAAGGGGTCTATATAATGTTCTAAATCAAATAATATAAATACGGAAAAAAAGTTAATTGTTCTACTCTGATTAGTTCGTAGTACTCTAAATTATTTTGAGACTCAACAAATTCTGAATTCTGACTCAAAACAAAGTTCATGTTCCGCACTCGAAAAGTCATGGTTTGATAAATTTCTGCAAAACTACAAATGGCTTGGACTTGACCCTTCGCGCACAAATTGACGAAATTGAATAAAATTTCAACAAAGAAATAGCTGCGGCTCTAACTTTGCTTTTAATTAGATTGTGAGGGTCTACAACTCGACTTATATGTAAATAATTCCGTTCAAGGAGCATTCATTGACCATCAAGGAATATAGTTGATGTTTTTTTCTTATTGCTTTGAACGTACAAAACTTACAAATCTCAATGAGACATACAACTGTATACTTCATATTCTTGAGTATTTTTTTGAACAAGCATCTATTGAATAAACTCCATTGGAGTTTCCTGTAAAGTATCTAACGCATCTGCCTATGCATTCTTTTTCTATTGGACAATTTGCACTCGCTCCCGATATTGGTATTAGCTGTTACGTAAAATCTGATTAATTCTTTTAAACGCTTGTTCAACAGCTGCAGCGTCTCTCGCTTGCATATCCTATATTCGTTCCTCAAGATTTGAGTATTCATAATCTGCAAATCTTTTCGTCTGACTAACATAATTATTAAGCTCAATAGAAGGACCGTCACTACTACATTCTTCTAAACAATTTTCAGCTTCGTCAAGATCGTCGCATTCGCGTCATTACTTTATAAAATTTTTGTCTCACAACATATTCTCAGAGATTCAAAAAAGGAGCATACATGAGAATGTATTAAATAATCTGATCGCGGTAATACAAGCTATAGTTATGATTTTTTGCTTTTTGTACTTCAAAATATAATGGTCGACCCAAAATTATCGATTCAGGATACCAGAATTAATTTATTTGGCGCTAGATGGGGCAGCAAAACATTAAAACTAATACCAAAAAAAATTTAATTGGGGTAAACTGGGAATTGAACCCAGGGCCTCCTCGAATTTTATGTTTGAAGTTAAACCCAAACGAGGAATCATACCACTAGACCATTCACCCAACCGGTTAAAATTTGGAACTTAATCTAAATCTATAATCTGTATTAAAGTGTCACGTGCACTCAACAAAAATTCGCTCAATTGTGATATTAAAAGCTTGAGATTCGTTAAGATGAGGTCGAATCTCAACTGCTTTACGTTAATATGTTGCACTTGTGTGAAATGGGAAAATTTGAGACGTTCTAGAGATTTTGATTTTTTGATTGTCTCGTGAGGCGAAAAATCCATGGTCCGCGCTAAGTAGGTTCAAAGAAGTCCATGGACCCCTGCCCAAAAAAAAAAATCAAAGCCAAGTTGAGTCCATTCACTTTAATCAGTCGCGCATGACTTATTTGAGACTGAGTCATCTCAGTTATATTATTTCAAGGCTACAAATATTCATTTCCAATACCTTATAACTAGTATTTCACAGCCTGAAACTGACTGTTCCGCGGACTTTAATCGAGAGTTTTCATTAAATGCCTGAAGTCAAGTCCGTGAAAAATTAAATACGCTCCGTTTGACATTTTCAAGTTCTTCTCTGAGTCATGTAAGGATAATGGAACATCTCAAACAACAAGATTCTCAAATATCAGTTAATCAAAGAATTAGTTATTGGATGGATTGCAGTTAGTTTTAACAAAATCCAAATTTTGAAACTTTAGCTTGATAAATGAGCTTTTTAATCTATATTAGAAAGACTGCACAATGAAAAGTAACTTTTACTTTACGTAGATAGACTTTTATATAAGATATCAAAAAGATAGCGGTCTTCTAATTTTATTACTTAGTTTATGGCCACTTAATTTGTACTGATGTAAACAAATGACATACGGTTCTTAGAGATGTAGTAGTTTTTTGTTCTTGTTTTGTTGCCCAGCCGTTATTAAATCTTGCTAATTTGCCAAACCAGTGAGTGATGAACGAATTGTCAATAGCACTTGATTTTTGACGCACCTCCAAATTCTTGTGTAGATACACAGATGATGCTTTGGTAGTAAATTTGAATTTTTTTATTGTACAATAAGCCAATTGCTCGAATGTTAATTTGAGTTATAGTGACGAAAACAATGATTCTGTAATTAGCGATTTGTATTTTGCATCTTCTTCCAAGAATTACACTTCTCGTAGTCTTGTATATCTCATTGTTAAAGCCAGCCAAATTGTACACACCAATTGGACAATTGGGTTTTTTAGTTTTCGCAGCCATTTCAAATCTTTTACATCAACTTAGTTGTTAGTATCAACAACAGCAAATACGTTCATAAACTAATTATGATAATACTTTATACGCTTCGGAGTATCAATTTAGAATTGGCAATTGATCGAAATATATGATCTACTCCAAGTTGGAATTCAAAGATCAAAACATCGATTCACTCGGTAATGATGCATTTATGTTTAATATCAGTGAAGGGCACTCTTGTTTTCTTATCAAACGTGATATCCTCTCATTGAGAGTATTATAAGTCCTAGGTGCGAACAAAAGACACAAAGCCTTGCCCTTTTTTTGTGTATTTATTTTCTTATGTATTTAACTGATGACTATCAATAATGCGCAGCATTACAAGCGGGATTGCTGAAGAGTAACTTTGATAGCAATTGCACAACTCTATATATCCATTGGTTAAATGAATGATTGAGTACGTATTTTCCAATGGCTCATTTACTTGTGATCTCCAAATATCTTAGCTAAAATATGCGCGGAAACAAAAAAAAACATATTGATCTCTAATGGTTTGGATCAATGGGTGTCCACAATTTCAAGTAGATCTACCTTTCAAAGCTCAAGATATCATAAAAATAGTAGATGTTCCCTACACACCACTACTAATTGTCCTTACTCCATCTGGGGTTTTTGTATTCGACAAATTCACTTTATTACCATTGACTCACCATACAAGAAATGTCACCTCCATGGAAACCAATGGTTCAAATCTCAATATTAAAATCAAACACCTCAATGTGAATACATCAAAATTACAAAAGTTGTCAACTGTGAATTTATTCATTCGCACCGATCTCAATTTTCTCATAATTTATCAAGTTTTAATCAATTATTCAAAAAGCCTTTACGAGGTGGTCAATACAAATAATGAATTGATTCAATTGGGTCTACCCATGACATTCACACCGATGAAGTTTTCCATCTCGAGCTTCTTCAAGAATGCAACTAAAACAATCATACACGGCACAGAGGATGCCGTGGTGAATTTGGAAAATATTGAAAACGTGAATAATTGCTCAATTGACGACGAGGTGAATAATTTCAACATTGGCAATGTCAAGATCAGCATTTTCAAGATCTTGAAAATTGGGATTGGCTATGAGGATTATTGGGTACAGAGCAATAGTCATAATTTATTTGTATTCAATACTCATGATGATAAATTGGAGCATGAAGATAAACCGGACGATTTTATACAATTGATCAATATAGCGGACTTGAAGACGAAATTATACTTGTTCTCCGAATTTGAATGGTATAATTCCGAACGAGTGACGTATATTCAATTCAACGAGTATGATGACTGTTTCATATTTTGTAATGTCAAGAATGAAATATGGTTTATGAGTTTATACTCAGATGAATTTTCTGGCTATAAAATTGGTGAAGGAACTGTGTCATATGTGTCATTCAATCCAAAGTACAATTTAATGATATTCAATGATTCAAATAAGTTGAAATTAGCAACCACTAGGAATAAAACCCTTCATTTTATCAAAGAATTCCCATTTCAGGGTCAGGTCTCTTGGTCCTCGTGTGGTGAATTTTTCATATTGATTGATGAAGAACATCATTGGAGATTAGTTTCAAAATTCGGCAATGTCTCTTTCGACACCAAAGAGAAATTGAATGAATTGGAGAATAATCAAAATCTATCATTTCTTAATGCAACTGAGATAGTGATATCTAGCAATTCTTCAATACTATACGTATTAAATGAGAACAAGTTGCATTATATGACACTCGTACGATCATGTGGTCAATTATTATACGATAAAGAGTACATTAGCTTGATTGGAAGCAATCGGAATTTATTGAAGCTTCCCATATTGCCTAGGCTCAAACACATTTTGCAATTCCAAGATCATCTCTGTGGACAATCACAATATCAACAGGGGAAATTCCGTCTATCGCAAAATATATTCAATCAAATTTCAATATCGTTCGGTGACAATCTAGCGGTTTCTACTCCATTTGCTACTGGTGGCGAAGTAAACCACGTTTTATGGTTCAATTTCAGAAACTACCTTGCTGAATCGATGAATATAATAAATCATTTCTGGTTTAGAGATTATTTGATTGTCATTAATAGAATTTCCACCAATGATAATGAAGAATTCACAGATGAGTTTATGGTCTTAGATACTTCATTATTGAAATATGGAATGGGAGGTGATGAAATCTCCTTCAATAGTGATTTAATAATCTGGAAATACAATTTTAATAGCACCTTTATCGAGTCAAATATTATCAACAATACTGATGATGAGTCTAAAGTTGTGTTGTTGACTAATGATCATCGACTAATTGTATTGGATCTAAGTTCCAATAAAGTGGTTGAGAATAAAAATGATTCCAAATACTATAAAATATACTTGTCGATCGATAAAACAGTCCACCTTTCCTCCATGGTTAATAAGATCAATCTAAACGATGTGATTCAAATCAGCATGATTAAAGATAAGCATTTCCTATTTCTCTCAAGTAATGGGGATTTACATTTGTTGAAAAATCAATCACCGAGAAGAACATCAATCCACAAGCCAAATGACACAATGAAATCAAGTAACATTTACGATTTGATGAGACTACATACTTCAATTGAGTATTTTAGATTCAAGTCGATCCATTTCCAAACTCAATTAGACTTTATATATCTTTTCGACGGGGCTAAGATGTTGATATATGAGATAGATGAATTGATAAACAAATCGAAACCGACAACTGAACCAATGGATGACTTACTCGAAGATATAAAAGGTGGGCCATTATTACCCATCAGTGTGGTGTGTAGTGATCTACAACCGATTGACTTTGAATCAGTACAAAATACATCAATTGATTTGGTGGGTATTGAAAATATTATCATGAACAAATTTAATGGTCCAATTATCAAAAACAGAGTGAAACATCAATTGATCTTGAATGATTTCATCGAATTCGATCTACTACACAAGGGCGATTTGGAAAGTTCGTTTAATAAGTATAAGCATTTCAAGAATTTCCACTACTGTTTGGAACTACTACTATTCAAACATCTCACTATAGAAGATGATCATCATTTAACCTTGAAACGATTGTTTCAATTGATTGAGTTTACTGACAATTCAGAATCGATTTATATCAATTGTTTACGGAAAATAGAGATTGTTTATTGGAGCACCTTCTTCAAAATTTTGAATACCACTCCGGACGAATTCATGAATCGATTGATTGAGATTGAAAATGTGGAATTGTGCTATAATTACCTCATTGTGTACTTGAACTACAAGAAGGAAGAAGAAGAACAAAACAAAAAAGATTTCAATCAATTGAGTAAGAATGACAAAAAAATTATCTTGAAAATAATCAAAATGTTGGATCACTCTAACAAGTATGACTGGTGCTTTGAACTTTGTAGGTTTATAAAGATTCTTGAGCCTACAAATCAATTCCTAATTGAAATCAAAAACGAACTTTTATAAAGTTATTAATATTATATATTTTCGTTCCTGTATGTAAATCTTAACCAACCAAACAATTTCTTTTACCAACTGGAAAAAAAATAGTGAGCTTAGACTAACTACTATTCCAATCATGACATTAGCCACTGCATTTGCAGAAACCACCCGTTATTCAACGAGCACAGACTTGAAAAAAAGAGTGTTGCATCTATACAGAAGATACATACGTAATTCAAAAACATTTGCCGATTTGTACGAGTTAGACATGCCTACTTCGGTGATCAAGACTAAAATCAGACAAGAGTTTGAGAGACAAAGGTTTGTCAATGATATAAATATTACCAATATCTTATACATGAAGGGGCAAATGGAATTTCAAGAATTGATAAACTTTTGGAAACAACAATGTCACGTAATGAGATACTTTGATGATCAAAATGCCTATAATGTAGTTGACAAGAATGACTTTGTCAAGAATTTCTTGAGGGGAAATTGAGATAATAGAGTTGGAGATGTTGTTCACTTTTAATAGTTGCATTCACGCCGGTAGGGGTTTATTTTGTTCATTTGTAGTTTAGTCATTCATAATATATACACACAATCAATCAAATTTTTAGACATTAATTAAACTATAAAGATTATACGTATTAGATTTGGTATCACAAAGGAATGACAAGGGACAGGAGGGGAGACGGGGTATATACTATAAACCAGAACCAAATAAACAAATAGTAAAGAAGTGAAATAATGAAGCTAATCCTTGGACAGAATAATAAATTCTCTAATTTTTTACTTGGTTTATTCCATTGGTTGATCGTCTAATGGGACTTCATCTCCATATTCGATATCTTCATCATCGATGGTAGCTTCTTGGTATTGTTGATATTCACTTACCAAGTCATTCATATTGGACTCTGCTTCAGTAAATTCCATTTCATCCATACCTTCAGATGTATACCAATGCAAGAACGCTTTTCTTCTGAACATCGCACTGAATTGATCACCAACCCTCTTGAACAATTCTTGAATAGATGTAGAATTACCGATAAAAGTAGCAGACATATCTAAATCTTTAGGAGGAACCGAACAAACAGCAGTTTGAACATTATTTGGAATCCATTCAACAAAGTATGAAGAGTTTCTAGTTTGAATCTTGTGCATTTCATCGTCAACTTCTTTAACCGAGACTTTACCTCTAAAGAAAGCAGCAACAGTCAAGTATCTACCGTTTCTTGGGTCAGAAGCAGCCATCATATTCTTTGAGTCAAACATTTGTTGGGTCAATTCTGGAACAGTAACTGATCTAAATGATTTGGAACCAATTGAAGTCAATGGGGCATAACCAACCATAAAAAAATGTAATCTTGGAAATGGAACTAAATTGACAGCCAATTTTCTTAAATCAGAGTTTAATTGACCTGGGTAACGTAAGGATGTTGTAACACCTGACATAACAGATGAAACCAAATTATTTAATTCACTGTATGAAGGTTGAGGTAATTTTAAAGTTTTTTGACAAATGTTGTACAACGCTTCATTATCAATACAGAATGTTTCATCTGAATTTTCGACCAATTGATGGACTGATAATGTAGCATTATATGGTTCAATAACAGTATCGGAGACTTTTGGAGAAGGAACAACCGAGAAAGTAGCCATCATTCTATCGGGGAATTCTTCTCTAATTTTGGAAATTAATAAAGTACCCATACCTGACCCGGTACCACCACCTAATGAATGGGTTATTTGGAAACCTTGTAAGGAGTCACAGCCTTCGGCTTCTCTTCTAATAACATCCATTACTGAATCAACCAATTCAGCACCTTCAGTGTAGTGACCTTTTGCCCAGACATTACCAGCAGAACTTTGACCAAAGATGAAGTTGTCAGGTCTAAACAAATTACCAATGTTTGATGTTTTGACGTTGTCGATTGTACCAGGTTCTAAATCGACCAATACGGCACGTGGAACGTATTTTCCTGAACTTGCCTCACTGAAATAGACGTCTAATTTTGATTTTTGCAATTCGTTGTCTCCAACATAATTACCACTGTTATCTAAACCGTGTTCACCACATATAGTTTCCCAAAAAGCAGCACCCTAGTCGAAGAAGTTAGTACAATTCATTTAATTGTGACCATTTGATTTGAGGTTTATTATGTTAGTGTACAAAACTCAATACAAAAACAAATAAATAAAAATATTGTGTAAATCAAATCAACAGTTGAAATCGGAATTTGTATGTACATACAATTTGGTTACCACATTGACCAGTTGATAAATGAATCTAGAGAATGACAAGTTAGTAAGACTGATTTGTGAATGATGGGTTTGAGATGATCAAAATTTTGACTACTTTGGCTGAATCAATGAAATTAATAGCGCGTATCATTTTTGATCTCTATTAAATTGAGTATAACATACAATTTCTCTCATTGTGACTACCAATAAATGTTTGTGTTGTTGTTAATGTTGCTAATAATAATAGAGGTAGTAGTTAAATGATGATGACAATAAGTGAATGGGATTGTAGTAGTAGTAGTAGTGAGATTGGTGGGAGTGAAGATTGTAAAAATTGATATTTCTGTATAAAATTTTTTGATTGTGTTTACATTTTTTTTTAATATATTTTTGTTACTTTGTGCACTACCTTTTTTCTTTAGCTTATTTTTTTAGTATGTTTATAATTTTACCTAATTAGTAAATTGATAATTTCCCACTATATAATCTCTATTAATCTCTCTGTCTATGCTATCAATAATCAATCTTTAAAATACACGCTACTTGATAATTTCCAAACTGTTCAGATTTTCATTGACCATTAAGTTCATACCTTTCCTATAATTCTATATATTGATTCTCTATAGAGTGTTATAATCTTTTGAAATGTATATCTTAGATTCACAGATCCCGAGTCTACCACCCAATTTTAGAACTCTGTAAGGCAGTATCTTCCCTAATTCATTATGTAAACGCTTCTAATTAAAAGTACTCAATATCATACGCGTTTCTTCTCCGAAACACACTTTTTTCAATTGTAAGACAAGAGGCTGAATCACGATAAGATAGTATGGATAAGATAGTATGCATTCACATGATAACCGAATAAAATTTCAACGCAAGACAACTCGAAACAACAACCTCAACTTTTCTACCAAGACATTAATTCTGGCAAACCAATCTAAACCAACACCTTGCACCAAATACATTCTACAAATCTCAAATCACACCTTGACTAATCGCTACTTGATCTCAAACACTTTTGATAATCATCTGAGTAAAAATTACCCATGACACAATAATTACCATCGTAACATGCGTCTGAAATCACGGTTCCATTCTTACATTTTTTCACCCCTGGTCCATATCTATATTGAATGTCTGAAAACAATTGATTAAACTCAATATTTGATTCATTCTTCAATTTCTCCAACACATTGTAATGCCAGAATGTTCCATTCAAAGGAGCATCCAATGGCCAAGTATGTTCTGGATCGTACAAATCCCTTACTGAGTATTCAAATTGCCAATTTGGTTCGTCACCCCCATTAACAAAGGTTTCATTCAATTGAGTATAATAATTGTAGGCATTCAAAATATTAAAACTTTCATTTTCAACCTCATAGTATCTCCAAGAAGGGTTATAATTTGTTAATGGAGTCACTGATTGAGCAACCCATGACATGTTGATGATATCCTCAGCCTCTCTAGATGAGTTTGACGAGTACAAAATATGGAATTGATCTTGATGAGTATGACCGTAGAAAATATTCGCAATTGTATATGGTGAGAATCTTTCAACAATTTTACCAAAAATATGTGATTGTAATGGCAATGCATCATAGTCCGTTACGGGAATATGCGCCATGATCCAAACTCTTTGTCCATTTTTTTCACTTTCAATCAATTCATCAACTAAGAATTTCCATTGTCCAAACAAGTCAGCTTCAGTGGATAAATTGATGTAAGACCATAAATTTTTTTGATAATAGCAGTTTGAATTCAATCCAATAACTTTCAATCCACGATCTGTCACATACGAGAACCCTGCGTAATGTTCTTTAATTTGTGATCTGGAGGAGTTTTTGAACCAACCATTCGATATCCAAAGATTAGCCATCAAATCTTCATTCCAATGATAAGAGTTATTAAAATCGTATTGCAATGGTGAAATTTGGCCGTATGGAAATGTGTCATGGTTTCCTAAACTTGGCAACACTGGTATGTCACCGAGAAAATGTTTCATTAATTTGAAAGACTTAATTTCAGCTTCTTTAGTCACTTCTGGAGAGCAATGGATCACATCGTGATCGACTAAATCTCCTGTAAACACAACAAATTCAAATTTTTTATCTTCATTTGCTTGTTGGATTGTCAATAATGAATTGTTCATTAATACTTCGGGTGAATCTGCTAAATAGGCACCAAATGTGGAAGCAGGAACGTTTTTAAAGTTCCAACCTCTATATTTTGGAAAGTCATAATAAGAACCTTTGATATAAGTGTTGTTCTCAGTATAATGAGCATCCGGATAGAAGGATAAATCAATATCAGTTATATTCGGGTTGAAAGTTTTGTAGTAATTGGTGAAATTGTACGTTTGATTAGGTAATTGCTTGTTATAGGACTCCGGTAATGCACAAGGAGTAGAGGTACAATTGGCCTCTGCACCCAAGGTATACCTTAATTGAATGTGAAAATCAGTAACGTGTAAAACATTGAATGTCTCATTATTATTTTGGTAAACTGGCTCATTAAAATGTTGAGGTTGCTTTGCAGGCCACCAATTTTGAACACCATATAATTCATCCACATCTTTAGTTTCTGGCAATTTACAAGCTGATTTACCTTTGAAAAAACAATAATATTCCAAATCCAAATCACTCAGGGTATTGAAATTTTTCAACATATGTAAAAAATCATTATCGTAGAAATTTACACTCACTCCTGAATTCACACCAGAATCATAGTCTTGATTAAATTGATCGAAATTCTTGGAGTTGGTGGTGACGAAAAAATCATTATTATCACATTTCGATTCGGTGTTATTGTTTGAAACCAAACAATATTTGAATAATAATAAACTGACTAAATGAGATTGATCAGGATATTCTTCAACCAAGTGCTTACCGTATCTGATTCTATACTTACATGTATCACACTTTGTTCCATTGAAATTGGTTAAATTCCTTAAATGTAAATTGATAAAATCTAATTGAGAAGCTTCCAAATCGTCATAAACGGGATCTATCAAGTTGGCACGTTTTGTTACTTCATTTTGAATGGCTAACGAATCTAATCCTGGTACAGTATAAGATAAGATTACACGAGACAAGAGAAAAAAAACTGTAACGAATTTAATCATTGTGACAATTTTATTTTCCCCTTAAGACTTATTTTTTACCTCTCAAAATTTTTTTCAGTTTGAAGCAAAAAAGGGGCCTTTTATATCTCTCAAGATTTTACTCTTTGCATCGGATAGTTTTCAGATTAGAGATCTAAGTATGGTTACATTAGTCTAACAATAGGAGTATGTACTTTAAATTAATTTCGGGTCAACGTGCGCTTCAATAATGGAAAAAACCAAATAATCTCGAAAAACTGTAAAAATTGAGTTCCACACATGAATGTAAATTCTAGTAACTGAGTAAAGTTAGTGTCTGTAAAGCGATTAATCAAATGTGGAAAACTTACTTTACACCAATTGCTCATTTGCAATTTAAACCACTTATTGCATGATGAATCCAAAAGAGAGGTTGAACAAAGCTTGTTTAGACTCACCGTTCCAATTGAATTAATGCTTTAATTAAACGGGGTTTGAGTTAACATCACTTAATAAGCTGGAGTTATCTGCGAAGACTATCAGATCTCATAGTTTCCATAAAACACTATCAACGAATATGTCCAGTATAACGAAGAAACTCTGTTGACAGCTCTTCCAAAATACTTGTATAAATCTTTGAGTCTGATTTGAGCAATAAAGCTTCTAGAAACGAGTTTGAAGCTGAATAATTTAATTACCATTACTTACTCAGTTTGACGAAAACCGGTAGCGGTTTATTTTGCAGTCCGCCATACTGCATATAATTCCAAAGTGAACCTTTTTTATTTCTCAAATTATTTGTTGTTTTTAGTTGTTATTTTTTGCTTGACCTGGCTAAATCTTTCATCTAACAATTGCAATCTATCTTATCAAACATTTATAAAATTCATGTCATTATCAATTCAAAACAGGACGGTGGAATTTCAACAATGTGTACAAACATATAATAAAATAAACCGAAAACAAAACCTTACAACACAACCACAACAACAAAGCCAATGGCCACCCAAGAAATCACACTTTAGCCAACAAGCTAGTTTGATAGCCAAAGATATATCCCACGTCACAGATTTATTAAGTAAACTAGCTATATTGGCTAAGAGGAAACCATTGTTCGATGACAAACCTATAGAGATTGGAGAATTGACATACGTCATCAAACAAGACATCTTCAAGATCGAAACTAACATTCAAAACTTGCAAAAATACATGAAGGGCGAAACTACTATAGTCAAAGATAATCAACAAGCATTATTCAGTAAGAATGTTGTCAATTTATTGAATTCCAAGATGAAAAACGTCAGTGGTGAATTCAAGAATGTGTTGGAAATTAGACAAAAGAATGAAATATTGAATAAAAATAGAACAGAAAACTTTTTATCCACAGTATCCACTAATAGACTAAATAACAATCATTCTCCATTGACAGATAACAATAATCATAACTCATTGAGTAATCTAAGTGAAAATCCATTTCTATCAAATCAAAACGATGAAAAATTGCCATACGATCCAGATGCAGATCCAGGAATTAGTTCGCCCTATGATATGAATGGCGGAGAATACTTATCATTACCTAATCAACAACAACAGATGTTATTAATGGAGGAACAGTCCCAAAATCAGCAATATTTACAGTCCCGAAATCGAGCAGTCGAATCTATAGAAAGTACCATCAATGAAGTTGGAAATTTGTTTCAACAATTGGCTACTATGGTTAGTGAACAAGGGGAACAAATACAAAGAATAGATCAGAATGTGGAGGACATAAATTTAAACATATCTGGTGCTCAACGAGAGTTGTTGAAGTATTATGCTCATATAACAAATAACAGATGGTTATTTTTGAAAATATTTGGTGTACTCATCATATTCTTTTTCATTTGGGTATTGGTTAGTTAAATGTACATATATAATACAACACTGTGGAAGTAGTGTATTATACCACCATACAAAACAGAAAAAAAAAATAAACTCTAATCAAATCTATTATCATTCAACTACAACTCTTATCTACCACACATCATTATCAATCATAATCACCGCATTTTCATCTCGTCAATTAAATTTGAAAGTCAATTACAAACTTTGAAACTTCTATATAAACATTTTATATTGTATGTAATTCATTTCCATTCGAACCAACTCGAGTCTTCAGTAACCAGCTTGGTATAATATTCCTAATATTCAAATTCCACCAATACTAACCATCTTTAAAGACTCTCATACATAACACAGGACAGTTATCAAAATGTGGGGTTATTTTTTTGGAGGAAATAGCCAACAGAAGAAGGACTTGCCAAAGAAGGCAATAGTCGAATTAAGAGAACACATATCAACACTCAACAAGAAAAAAAACCATTTACAACAACAGATGGACGATCAGGACCAATTGGCTAGAAAATATGTATCGTCTAAACAATCGACTTTGGCCAAAAATGCATTGAAGAGGAAAAAGGGCTACGAAGCAAACTTAATCAAGGTTGAAAACCAAATTGAAACATTAGAAACTCAATTGATTTCAATAGAAGGTGCTAATTTGAACTTGGAAACTATGAAAGCAATGAAGCAAGGAGCAAAAGCTATGAAACAAATACACGGAGAATACGATGTGGATAAAGTAGAGGACACAATGGATGAAATTAGAGAACAAGTGGAATTGGCTGATGAGATCAGTGATGCAATATCAAGACCAGTTGGAAACGAGTACGTAGATGAAGACGAATTAGATGAGGAATTGAAAGAATTGGAGAATGAGCAAAAAGAAGAAGCACAAAGAATACCTAAACAGAAAGCAAGACCAATTATACACGAAGAAGAGGAAGAGTTACCATCGTTCCCTTCTGTTAGTAAGAATAAACCCGTTTCTGAGGATGATGAAGATGAAGAAGCTTTGAAAGCATTGCAAGCAGAAATGGGATTATAGAAAATGCATCATAGATACTAGTATCAAATTTGGTTTGTGATTCATTCAGTCTGTCTTTAATCTTTCACTTCTTACATCATGTTATTTAACGTTACAAATGATTATTTAAATAGTTAGCTACGACCACATCTGAATAAACACTTATTGTAGAAATCTATTGCATAGTATGTATTTGTGGTTTAATTTGGGTGTTTCCCTTGGCCCATTCCAATGCGAGAAATGGTATTAAAATAAATTTAGATATCGACAGTTACAGAATGCAAATTAAAAAGAAACTCTCCATCTAAAAGAAAAAAAAAAAAAAGAGATAAAAAAAAAGTATAATAGAATCTTAGTATTAAAAATTTTCATTTCTACAAAAAACCACCTAACAAATAGCTTACATTCATTCATCAAACAAACTCATATAATCTTTATAAACCATTCCAAATTAAATTCAAATCATTGCCAAATTACCACTACTTGTATATAGTTCTCAACATCTCCATTTCCCACCATGCTACTGCTTAATTGTAAAAGCTCCAAAACTATCTTCAAAATAAACCTAATAAGACAATTCAAAAATGACATCAGATCCATAAAGAAATCCTCCTCAAATAAGTACGAGACTAGCGCAATTAGTACAACATCATCCCCATCATATCAATCGTCATTTATGGAAAGATATCTACAGCCATTAAGAAACCCCATTAAACCATCTAGATTGAAAACAAATTTGGAAAATCAAACATTCTTTGAAATAGATTCATCTCATTTAAAACCAAAAAATAATTTAACTGGCCATTTTTCAACCAAATATGATAATGTTTCAAGACCCATTTTTGAGAAAGAAGTAGCCTACCTAAAAAATATGCTAGACTCATTCTCCAATCAAAGATACTTTGACAGATCCATACAAATATTCAAATCTCTATCTATGTTGGTTCCAGAAGAAGAATTTACCCAACTCTGTAATAAATACTTGGAGACAATCTGCATAAATGAAGACGACGAAAGCGGGATGTTCAAATTGGATGATCTCGAAAAGATTCTTCACAAATTGAAACAGGAATGTCAATTTATAACGAATTACAGAACCGAGTCTATAATTTTGACAAAAATGTTAAAAGATGGTGGAGATGTAGATGAATATCTCATAAATTTGAGTGATAAACCTGACAAAATACAACAAATATTGAAAAATTCCGACATCATAGGAATTAATAACTACTACAAGCTATTTGATAGCGAATTAATCGATCAACAATGCATACCCAAAGAACTACTCGAAGTATACAACGAGTATAAAACTAATCAAGAAGACGAACAGATAATAGAGGATACATTCAACCTACAAAATAACAGATTCATAAATCCATTACAAAAATCCAACCTTGAAGAATTGCTTCCCGTGGATGCTTTTGGCTTGAAAGTTGTTAGACATTCTCTATTAGGCTTGAAGCCAAATGAAGATTCAGCAGCAAAATTCTCCCACCAAATAGAGGACATCATTAAAGAATTAAATGAAGATTCAAAATTAGAAATCGAACAAGGTCATTTAAATTATCACGAAATATATAAAAAATTGGAAACCGACGAGCAAAGAGTAGCATTTAATCAAGCATTAGAATCATTCAATATAGATAGACAAAAAGAATTGGAAATCAGAGGTCTAGAAGGAGCCAAAGAAAAATGGAGACACGATTTCGAAGAGCAGAAGAAAAGAGGCGACTTCAATTTGTCAAAAAGTTTGAACGCACAATGTTATAAATGGTATCAAGAACTAGTACCTTTGATCAAAAAGGAACAAGAGCTTTGTAAGGCCTTACTAGAAGATGACAAACTTGTGAATCAAGGTAGCGACAAGTCTGCAATTCGAGAACGAGAATTTTATGCTCCATACTTTATGAAAATAGATCCTGAAAAAGCCCCTGTAGTTGCAATTTTGGAATTATTGAAATTGAATGCAACCGGAGGGGTGCTTAGGGGTATGAAGGTTCCAAAATGTGTTGCTCAAGTTGGAAAAGCTATTGAAATGGAATATCGCACAAGCTTGGGAGCTAAGAAGGACGCAAAGTTGAATCTCAATTCCAAGAAAAGGAACAAAACTGACCTAAAATTAAAGCTGATTATAAGAAAAACTATAGACGGAGAAGAAGTTCAGGAATGGGACAATCAAGTAAAAGCCAAGATTGGCGGAGTCTTGACATCATTTATCATGTCAGTAGCAAAAGTCAAGGTTAAAAAATACATGAATGATGAAAAAACTGGTAAATCTACATACATTGAAGAATCACATCCTGCATTTTATCACGGAATCCAATTTGTTGCCGGCAATAGAGTTGGTGTTTTGAAGGTTCACAATGAATTGATAAAAAATTTAGCTGGAAACTCATTTGCTGAATCAATTCAACCTCAATTACTACCAATGCTAGTCGAACCAAAGCCTTGGTCCAATTTTTATGGAGGGGGCAATTCGTCATACTCAAAAAACCCCCTAGTCAGGATGAGAGACGCACCGGAAACTGAAGCTTATTTGAAAACAGCAGCCAGAAGAGGAAATCTTACTGACGTTTTCAATGGCTTAAATGTATTAGGTAAAACTGCCTGGACCGTGAATAAACAAATATTTGACGTCATAAGTCACTATTGGAATAAAGGAGAGGAGGTCTTATCCATTCCACCTGCTTCAGTGAAGATAGATTTGCCAGAAAAATTACCTTTGAACGCCGATCCATTGGAAAAATTTGAGCATACAAAGAAAATAAACCAAGCTTTATTAGCCCAATTGACTGCAAAATCCCAGAGGTGTGATCATAATTATAAATTAGAAATAGCAAGGGGATTTATTGGCGAAAAAATTTATTTCCCTCACAATCTAGATTTCAGAGGTAGAGCATACCCCTTGTCTCCGCATTTTAATCATTTAGGGAACGATTTGACAAGATCCTTGGTTTCCTTTTGGGACGGTAAAGAATTGGGTGAAAAAGGATTGGCTTGGCTTAAAATACATCTAGCTAATGTATACGGTGTTGATAAAGCCCCACTTGCTGAAAGAGAACAGTTCATACAGGATAATTTGAAAGCTGTTTTTGAATCTGCTACAAATCCATTAGCTGAAGATGCATGGTGGAAAAAAGCTGAAAAACCTTGGCAAGCTTTGAGCGTATGTTTCGAATTGAACGAAGCTTATAAATTGTCAGATCCAACCAAATTTAAATCTCATCTACCCGTTCATCAAGATGGTTCTTGTAATGGTTTACAACATTACGCTGCCCTTGGAGGTGACGTAGAGGGGGCAAAACAAGTCAATTTGTTACCTAGTGACAGACCTCAAGATGTCTATGCTTATGTTGCCAAATTGGTGGATAAAAGATTAGAAGCAGGGGTTGAAAAAGGCGAAGAAATGGCTAAATTTTGGACGGGAAAAATTACCAGAAAAGTCATCAAACAAACAGTCATGACTAATGTTTATGGTGTCACATTTGTTGGTGCAGTTGCACAAATTAAAAAACAAGTTGAGAAATACTTGGACAAAGAAGATGTCAATAATCAAAATTATGTGTTGGTGAGATATCTTACTAAACAAGTGTTTGACTCCATTCGTGAATTGTTTGAAAATGCACATGCAATTCAGGATTGGCTTGGTGAAGCTGCTAGAATCATTACCAAATCAGTCGCGCTCGATTTTGGCGAAGATCCAGAAGATGAAACTGAGTTGCATTCTAGCTCAGTAATATGGACCACTCCTTTAGGATTACCATGTGTTCAACCATATCGTACGTCGAAGTCTACACGTATAAAAACATCAATTCAGGAAATATTCTTGAACAATCCTACTGGTACTTCAACTGTTGATTCTCGTAAACAACAATCTGGATTTCCACCGAATTTCATTCATTCTTTAGATGCTACTCATATGTTGATGACTGCTAAACAATGTGGCTCCAAAAATTTAAACTTTGCATCTGTTCATGACTCATTTTGGACACACGCAGCCGATGTTGATATCATGAATGAATGTATAAGAGAGCAATTTGTCAAGTTACATTCATCAAACTTGGTCATGTTGTTGAGAGATGAATTCATGGAAAGGTACAAGGGTTTCTATCAAACAATTGCCATTAATGGCTCGACGGAGTTGGCTACAAAGATAAAAGCTATCAAAAAGCAGTGGCAGAAATCAATTGGTAGATCAGTCAGTGTGAATGATGAGCTTTATATGGAAAGAAAAAGATTAGACTTGTTGAAATCGACTAATCCAGAAGATGTTAAAGCTGGTGAAGAAATGCTAACAACGATAAGTTTAATAAAAAGCCATCTTCACGACTTACATATAGCAGAAGATGATGTGAAACATAAAGATTACAATATCTTGATACCAATTCAATTCCCCGAAGTGCCTCAAAAGGGTGATTTCGATTTAAAATCAGTAGAGAAGTCAACATATTTCTTTGCTTAGACAATTAACGATTTTACGTATCTTTCCATTACATAAGGTGTTCTTATTGGGTTTAATATGAATATTGAGTATATTAATGAATGTAAATACGACATTACGACTTAATATCAATGTAGACGTGCTGCCGTTTCACTTTTGTGCAACTTTCCTCCCTCTAATTGCTGTTCCAAATCATCATTTGGATTGACTTTGAATATCTTGTCAGGGTTCAAAATTCTTTTCGGATCTAATGCTAGCTTGATATGTCTTTCTAAATCTATTGTGGATTGGCCTAATTCTTTCACGAGGTATTTTCTCTTACCTACACCAACTCCATGCTCACCAGTGCAAGTTCCCTCGTATTCTATGGCTTTGTTTACCATTCTGTCAACTACTTTCTGGACTTTTTCATAATCTGGAGTGTTGTACAAGATAGAAAAGTGACAATTACCATCACCTATGTGACCCATGACTGCAAACCTGTCTTTAAATCCAGATTTCAATAAATCATCGTTACTATCACTGATCATATCGGGCAATTTAGAGATTGGTACAGCTACATCTGTTCCCCAAGCTTGAACATCGTTGGGGTCTTCCAATATGGTTTTACCGTATTCGAAAGCTGACCAGAAACCCATTTTTCTAGCTTCCCATAGCAACGTATTCTCATCTTCGTTTGTAGATCTTTGAAACTCAATATCTTTGTTTCCTTTTGTCAAATTTTCAATCTCATTGATTTGCTCATTGATTTCGGTTTTTGAAGATCCACCAATTTTGAAAAATAAAGTTGGTTTCTCTGGTAATTTGATTTTATCAGTTGTTTTGTTGACGAATGAAATCATTTTGTCGTCTAAAATTTCCATGGCATTTGGTTGAATACCCCTGGAGATTACTTTTGATGCTACATTGGTTGCTTCTCTTATGCTTGGAAAAGAAGCAATACAAACCAATTCATTTTGAGGTCTAACTTGTAATTTCAAAGTGATCTCAGTGATTAAACCTAATGTTCCTTCACTACCAATAAACAAATGAGTCATATCGTAGCCAGCAGATGACTTTCTTGATCTTTGTTTGGTCTTGACTATTGTACCATCAGCCAAAACTACTGTAAGATTAACAACATTCTCCTTCATGGTACCGTATCTAAAAGCATTGGTACCAGAGCACGAAGTACCAACCATTCCCCTATAATGTGTTAATAACTGTAAGTAAATATCACTCTGAAAGTAAGACATACCCTATGCATGCTCCAGGACCTATTGAATTGTTAGTATTGATTTCATAAATTGACAAGTTTTTACATACCTGGGTCTGGACCGAATAACAAATGGCTTCCATCCTCTGAATCTTGCAAATATGAATCTAAATCTTGCCAACCAACTCCTGGCTGAACAACAACGTCCAAATCTTGTGGATGTAAAGCTATAATGTTATTCATATTTGCGAATGAAATTGATATTGAGAATGGACCTTCCGTATTAATGAATTGACCTTCAATTGATGTCAAACCTGAGTTTGCAACAATTGGTATAGCGTAAGCATTAGCTACTTTCATGATTTTCGACACATCTTCTGTACTAGTAGGTGAGACTACGGCACCGGGTCTTTGTTTCTTTGGGTCTGGTGGATGATGTGATAAATAAAATGAATCGTTGTACTGAGCTAAAATGCTTTCTTCAGTTTGAACATTGTCTTTACCCACAACGTCAATGATTTTCGCCAACCCTTCCTTAAATTCAGATTCGTTACAATATTTAGGTGGATCTAAAGCCGACAATGGTGTAATTGAAGGTTCGATTGAGAGTTTCTTTTTCTGATCATTAGATATTTGATCAGTGCCGTTAAAGTTGTAAATGAGAAATCCTAGCCCCGTGGCTAATGAAGTCGCAATTGCATTTCTTGTGTAGTTCACCTTCCGGACTCTCGATGGAAAATTGGAATAAAATCTCGAGGATTTGAACAATTTCACACCTGATTTCCTGATTGAATACATTGTAGATTTTAACCAACTGGATTAAAATCGTATTTATATACTTGCTACTATTGAAATTTTCAATGGTTTGTATACCAATTTTCTCATAAATGGACAACCGAGATCAGTATTGTCTATTTAATACCCCCGAGTCGAATTTGCAGACTAATTACAATTGCTAACACTGTCTACAGCAAACTTAGTTTAAAACCGACATGAGATTTGCTGCATCTGACATCGTAAATCGCATGTTCAGTCGCTTAATTCAATTCCAATAAGACGCCGATCGGAGTTTAGGTTTTTATTACCGGTATTTTCTCGTTCGATTTTAGGGATATTTCAAAGTAACGAAGGAAATTGCTTGAGGTTTACATTTACATATAAAGTGATATCATCTGTTCAAAATCTAGATTTTACCCAATTGTTGTAATTTTTCAATCAATGGGTTTAATGGATCTAATTCTTTTGAGTCCAATAGATTGAACTCAGCGACAAATGATATAAAATGAGCAAAGAATGAATTCCAATGGGCCTCCAAACTTAAATGCAAAATTGTCTCAAACTGATTCCAATAAATGAAAGCAAATATTCTAAATAATTGTCTACTTATATTTTTACAATCCTTGATAAAATTAGGAGGAAATGAGCCGCCTGATTTCGTTGGAAACACACTTTGATCATTGATTTTGTTCGATATCCATGTTACTACATAGTCGATGTATTGACAAGCAGGCAAATTTACTGCTTGACCAGAACCATCGATCCATAAATAATTGGTGTTTGGACCTGCATTCATTGTAGGATATGCTTGGGGCGTTACGTATTCCGACACAACTCCGTAGAATCTATTCAAATTGTCAAATAGTTCAAATATGTTGACCGCCAACCACTCATATTGATCAACGTATTTCGGTATGGTCACTATAGTCTTAAATGAACCTTTTACCAAGGACATTTTGACATATGGTTCGCATAAGAATAACGGCGGTTCTGCCAAGTTTGAGCCCTGATTGTTTGTGTTCTGTATAGTATTTTGAAACAGTTTTCGTTGTTTTAAAGGCAGCTTTTGTTGCGTTGGATGCAAGATTCGATTTCTCTTTACCGGCGAACTAGGTTGGAAAGAATGTCTATTGCTATTTGAAGTATTGATTGAGGAAGTGCTTGATAGAGTCATTTTACTCGGTGAGGATGACATGAGTTTAGTGGGTGATTGAGATCTCTTTATGTTGTTACCTGAATAGTTTGAGTGAGTGTATAAGTTTGACGAATTGTTGGATGGTTCTAGGTCCTTTTTATTCTTCTTAGATGATCTGCCCAATCCTCTTATGGTATTTAGAAATGACATTGTTGTTAAAGATCCGTGGTTGTAATAAAAGATGCTTGAATGCTAATTAAATATTTTTGATCCAAATAATTACTTTAGACGAGTTGAAAATTTGTCAAGCATACACGCACATGCTACAAGGTATATTACTTAACCGATTCTAATATTTATTCTATGATTCTTTAAACAAAGTTACCTAATGATTGCCCCATTTTCACCTTGCCACCAACGTTAAGATCAAATTTGAAATTATCAGGAGCTTCAAATACCAATACAACCGTTGAACCAAGCTTAAATCCACCTATATCTTGACCTTTAGTCAATGGGTAACCTCCTAATAATCTACTTGCATTTGTATAAGTCGCTTCGTAGACCGAGTTCTTCTTCAATCTTTTCTTTCTTCTTTCCTCTTCATTCAAAGTGAAGCTATCACTAGCATAGTCTTTGATTAATGGGGTAGATTCATTGCTTGTATTACTAGAGCTATTGGAAGATGAGTATACTTCATGTTCGTAAATATCATTTGTTTTCAAATCCTTGTCAAAGTTTACAATGATACTTCCAACATTAGTTGCACCCACTGGGATCATTGAAAAGAATCCATATTTCCAATAACCCAAGAGCGCCACTCTTTCATTCAACACAAATAAGCCTTGGAGAGTCTTTTGAAAGAATGGAGCAACCGAGAATAATTCACCAATGAAATGTCTTCTCAATGTCGATACCCAATTAGTTGGTGAGTGGAAATGATGGTAATCTCCTGGAGCCAAATATATGACAGCAAAATAAAGATTTTTCTTTCGGAATGACTCTAACGGATTTGGAGCTAAGGCTTCCGCTACTTTCAATTCTTTTTTGAATGATACTTCTTCACCTTTCGCAGTCCCGTCATGATCATCTTTGTAAGTAAGTTTATTCATGTGGAATGTATCGTCATTATGTCCACCAACTAAATCATCGACCGAATATGATATACCATTAATTTTGGCAAACTCTCTATCCCTCTGAACAATGGTTTCATCATCACTATCGTGATCAAACTCAACTGAGTGAGTGGGTGCAGCTAATTTCTTTCTATCATCTGATAATCCCAATAATGCATCAATTGAATATGTCATACCTTTAACTTGTTCAATCTCTCCATTTTCAATAATGCCAAACTTCAAAACTTTCCCATCAGCAGGTGAAACTAATTCATCATCGCTTATCGGTCTAGTCTCCGGTCTTATAGTTCTGTAGAAGAAATCTCCCAAATTATTATAACTCGATAAATCGGGGTTTTCCATCTCATCCAAGTTTACACCAAACAAAGTTGAGTACAATTTGTAACTTGGTGATCTTATCCATCTTGGTAAATTGATAGAATTGAATTGTCCCCATAATCTTGATATGGTTTTCAAAGGCAAAGTCGAGTAAGCATACAATTGCCAAGATTGAGGTCTGATCTTATAAGGATTCTCTTCGTGATTTTTCTCATAGTGGATTTTGGAAGCTACACCACCTAGTATTATTGTCAAACTAGTAATTGTCCACCATTTAATAAATTTTCTACGCTGTTGTCTTTTAGTTCTAGCTTCAGTAGAAAAAAATCTCAATTGTAAGTTCTTTGTCTTCATTTTGATCTTTTGATTAGCGGTTGAAAACAGTCTTTTTGAGATCCTAATATTGGGAAAATAATAGTAATGTGTTTTGATTCCATTTTTATTATTGTTGTCTTGACGACCACCGTTAAATCTACTCCAAGTAGAATAGTACAAAACATTTCGTTTTGGTCGGGGAATTTTGGGAAATTGATAATAATAGTAGCTAATGGATCTTCTGCTGATTAATGGAGGACGTTGTTGCTCATTGACTTCACTTGCACGCTGGGCTCTAGATAAGGGATGTGCTATATTGTTATGATTATTAGTAAACTGCCATTTCAGTCCTCCTGCTCTTGACCAATTAAAGGATGGAGGTCTAAATGCCATAGCTGAAACTGTTGTAGATTAATTTTATAGTGAATCTTGAAAGAATGAAATAAAATAGAAAAAAGTGGAGATGTTTCAAAGTTTGTTTTCAATGGATAATACGTTTGTTAATAATTTTAAAACTCAGGCAAAACAAAAAACAAAAAAAAAAAAAAAATAATAAACAAAAAAAAAATTAAACACACGACAGTATTTGAGATCTCGTATATTAATTTTTCAACCATACCGTGTTGAACTGTGATTGATACTCAAAGAAATTGATGAAGGGGATATACATATTCTAAACAGCGACCGATTGTCATCGTGAAGAGATACACAACAATATATCAACTTTGATTAATACGTTTGTATTCAGAGTTTTAATTTGGAAAATCACACGATCATTAAATCACCGCTGTATGCAGACTCAAAGATCTGTAAGTTCTAAATTTTAATTGAGGAGCTAAACAAGATTGTTGATCCTTTTCCATAATTTTGTTTTCAATCGATGTATGAATTCGGTTGGAATATAATGTAAATCATCCTTCAACAATGAATTACTGTACTCAAACAATAATTTCAAGTTATACAAATCTTCAGCATTTGGATTGTCATCCTCTACAATAGACATCAATTTCAACTTTTGATCAATAATATCAAATATACTCAATCCAGTAATGTAGTTCGTATTATGGACATTGGTTTTATTTTCAACCAACCATGTTTTATAATCATTTGGACTTAAGCGACTCATTATCTCACAACCAAGCTCATGTTCAGTATAATCATTTTTAACTTTATTATGAAGTATTGTAGTGATATCGGGATTTTCAAGCTGATAATTTTTTCTTTTGTATACATACAACGTCAATGATTCCTTAAACTTTTGAAATACCTCTATATTTGCCGTAAGATCAATTTGTACCTTGAAATAGTCGTCACTTTTGGTTTCAATGCTACTAATTTCATTCAAATTAGGCAATAAACAAGGAGAGTTCATCATTTTGGTCAGTCCATCTTTCATTTTGAGCAGTATCGGTATTTTACATGGATCATTTGTCTTTAAATCCCGTACCGTCAAACATCTTGCTTCAACGCTTAGGGCCCAGAAATGCCTCAATGCTTGTAGGTGAATTTCAAAACCTGTGTGTTCTACTGGGTAAATAGGATATAGGGAAATGATCAAACAAGCAATTGAAATGTTTCTCGAATTGTTGAATGCAATTTGTCCTCCTCCCATGAATAGGAACCCCAACGCTGTGTTTATCGCCATGTACCCACCGAACCCTGTTTCCTTGGAAGTTTCATTATGTAAATATCTCAACCTTCTAAACACCTCTAGATCTCCACTTGATGCCATGATAACGGATAAACATAATCCCAATGTGTTTTGGAGATTGACTACGCTAAAATAAGCTACTTTTTGATCATAGTTGATTGGTTCTTTCGATGATAATTTAAGTAGTTGATCAAAATAGTGTAGCAATGTGTTTCTAGCTATATTGTTGTGAGTTGATGCATGTTTGATAGCTATTGACATACAGATTCCTCCCAAAATATTTAAATATACCAATAAATCACTATCCAAAGAAACATCTTC
This sequence comes from Insectozyma corydali, assembly GCA_003706475.3. Lineage (NCBI taxonomy): Eukaryota > Fungi > Ascomycota > Pichiomycetes > Serinales > Debaryomycetaceae > Insectozyma > Insectozyma corydali. Next base: position 190,447 of record PPLL03000013.1, read on the forward strand.
CAAATGTCGATACTTGTCATTCAAGAATTTGGGGATATGACTCTCTATCCATGCAATTGTACAATCAATATTGCTCCATAGAATGACATGTCTGAATAAACATCTCAAAAATAATAAATCAGGTCTGACATAGTCCAATAATTGTTCACTTGAAGGTACATTCAATTTATCAGCAATTGTGAGGTTTTCTGTTCTTAAATAGATAAGTCCCAATGCGATAATCGCTCCACTGCTTGATTTGCCCAATTCCTGTATCGGTTGAAAATCTTTCATTGTGACTGCCAAAGCCATTAATTTATCAACGACATGGGTATCATTAATTCCACTCAAGTCATTACCTTGTCCTAAATTGACCAATCCCAAAGAGATCCCTGCAGCTAGTCTATAGCCTTCATGCACTTGCTCGACATCATTTTGGTACACAGAGGCAGTGATTTGTGAAAGTAGCACCTCACTCATTCGACGATGTTGCGACTCCAAGTACAATAATCCAATACCTATTAAACCCGCAGTTTGAACCATCGTTGGCACATTCAAATCATTAGCGCCCTGTGGCAACAATGCAACAGCATGAACCGATAGTACTTTGGTCAACTTGTTATCCATTGAACCTATTAGACTAGCTGTCATTCCAATCAATAGACCAACACTAGTCAAGGGATGCTTGGGGCCTAAGTAATTGTATATGTGCCATTCTTCCAATTTTTTCAAATGGCCATTTAAACCCAAACCTAATAAAAACCCAGCATGCTGTGCATTCAATTCAGGCGGTTTATTGAAAATAACCCAACTTCCAGAAATCCCTTTAGCATCTTTATTTATACTAAGTCCTGAGGAAACGCCATTGTGGAAATGACCCCAGTCTGAAAATATTTGAGAAATCTTCTCATCAGAATAAATTATGTTTGTCATTGTTGGCGAAATCAAGGTATTTAGGTTGAATTTGGGAATGGGAAACTTTTCCGTGAGTAGTGGTTTCCTGCCTCCGTAAAACAACGCAGCTCTTCCTAATGGTATGGTTAAAGTTCTCAAAGCTACCACTGTAGCTAATTCTCTTTGTAATAACACCAAATCATATTCAGACAAAGATTCATTGACATTTTTTAAATGCGCCGTTTGCGTTTTGGTCTGGTGAAGTAACAGAGTAATCTCATAATATCTTCTGTCTTGATCAAAAATCAATTTGGTGATACCAACTCGTTCTTGCTCTGATTGACCATCCCATGGCAGAACAGCATCATTGTTCTTAGAGACATCTAGCAAAATCAGCTTCAATGTTAAATGCTCAGCAGGTTGATTGTCTGTCAATGCACTATCTATCGGCTTGTTCAGCAAAAACTGTATCAAATCATCTCTACCGACTAAGTTCAATGATTTTTCGGTCCAATCAAATGAGGGATTTTCTTGCAGAACCGAAAGAGCTTCTTTCAACGGTATAGATACTCCTGCTGGGTATGTACTTAGATCACTTCTAGAAACACTGAGCTCTTGCATCAAATCAACCAATGCAGTCACTCCATACTGCCTACTCACTAAGACCTCGAATAATTTTAAAATACAAAAGGTCCTAGGCGTAACAAGTAAATCAACCGAGTCGCTTTCTTCAACTAATTGGGAGAACAATAGATATTTAATTATCTTGTTGGTGAATAAACTCGACAACGATTCGAATAAATTAGGCGGGGTTTTCATTATTAGAATCAGTAAAAATCTTACTTCTTGGTCCATTAAACTTTTATCAATCAAATAATAATTGATCCAACAGTCAGGCCATCCCATCCAGGTGGTTAATTGACATAGAAGGAAGCTCAATTTGTAGAAGTCTGATTTCCTAGTCACATCTAAACGAGTCTCTTCTCTAAGTAAATGCAAAGACAATACGACATGAGGAATAAAGTCTTCAATATTATAGTTTATTTTTGAAACTCGACGTAGATGTTTAGCTTGAGGTATAAGCTCCGTTATTTCGTTACTTCTAAGTACTTCACTTTCTTCCTTGAAAGGGTAAATTAACGACAACAATGCAACAATGAAAGACTTCCATTCATCTTTGTTATTCGAGTATGACGATCTCCAAAGCATCCATATAGTTTGATCAATGTTTGAACCTGACAAATATCGAAAACAATTTAAACACATGACTACCAAATTAGTGCATGGGCTGGTTATTAACTTTATCAAGTCAACTTGTCCATCCTTCATCATTACAGCGAGTTTGTCATCACAGGAACTAATGAGAGACATTATACCAGGTATTTGATTGCATCTAGACGATATGTTTAAAAAGGGATTAACAATGGATATAACGTCTTCATGTAATACGATTAAATTCCCCTTATAGTGATCTGACTCCAACACCAAGCAGTCGCATCCTCTATTTTTATATAAAAAAGGTTGACTGTAAGACAATGAAGACTTGTATATCAATACACAATACTCTCTCTTCGATCTATTGACTATAACAATGCCCTCTTGATCTTCAAAACATATACTGAACACTCGGATGGATTTTCTTTTCAATTTGCTTCCAAAGGTATCCACTTTAGATAGTATCATGTCTTTTTTGTAACTCGAAAAATCGTAAGGGACATTCGCCGTTCCATGATATTTACTTTCTGACGGGTAATGGTCACTCACCATTCGCCCTATAGATGATACATCTGATAGTAAAGTACTAGTCCTTTTTTTGTCTATATTAAAAGAAAGAGACAAGTGGTGATTTTGATTTGAAGATTGATTAGGTGGTTGCGAATGAAAAGAAGTGGGCACCTCCAAAGAAACGTCCTCCTCTAGAATTCTTCCCGAGCTCAGAGTAGAAATTGATCCATATTTTCGCTTTTGATATCTTGAACTAGAATTATGACTTTGCTTTTGTGTTGGTTTGAATTTGACGTTTCTACTTAGTGACTTCACATGATAAATGACAATAGAACCATCCAACGCGTTAAAGGTAGCACATAGCGAGGCCAAAGTATTTGAATCTTTCCTTGGGAACCACATGAGCTCTTCGTGTTGGGTTATGATTGATGTAGAAGTCGTTGAAATGATTTTGAAATCATCGATTGGATCAACCAAAGTTAAGAACGACGCTGAAGTTAAGCGTTCATTAGAATCAAAAGTGTTTGGAATATTTATTGTACTACTCTTTTGCAAAACCAAACCTGATTCAAATGGCAATGCATTTTTCAATTTGAATGGTAGACTTACAATGTATGACCTTCCATCTAGGTAATAAATATGAATTGACGTCTTTAAACAAACCGCCAAAACAAGATCCGACTTACCATTGTATACAAAATTAGTATATGTTGCCGTAATTATTTTTTCATTGTTGAAGGTTAAGATTTTTGATATTAATGAACCTTTTATGATTCCAACTTTATTGGTTGCAATTAATAATTGTTTGTTATTTGGAAATAGTTTCAAATCATAAGGTTCGTCGAATATGTCACGAAACAATTGCGTTAAACTAATTTTGGTCAAGGCCAATTGTGATGATGCTATATCTTGCATAATTGATAGAATATGAGTGTCATAAGTGGAATAAAGATTGATCGTTTATTTACAATTTACAAAAGGAAAAAAACAAAAACAGTAAAATTTGCTTCAAGAAACACTCAAAAATATCATCTCTACTATGTACATGTGTATATTACCAACATAAAGGGTTTGACATAAATCAAAAGTGGCTACAATTATTCAATAATTCTAGTAATCAATCCTGTACCAACAGTTTTACCACCTTCTCTAATATTAAATCTTTGATTCAACTCCAATGGAGCAGCTTTGATCAATTCTCCAATCATTTCGACATTGTCACCTGGCATAACCATTTGTGAGTGATCAACACCATCGTTGTCTGGGAACTTGAATGAGGTAGTGACATCATTGGTTCTAAAGAAACATTGTGGTTTGTATCCTTCACCAAATGGAGTTGATCTACCACCTTCGTCAGCACTCAAGATATATAAAGATGCTAAGAACTTTTTGTGAGAAGAAGTAGTACCTGGCTTAGCCAAAACCATACCTCTTGAAACGTCAGTTCTTTTGACACCTCTTAATAAAACACCACAGTTGTCACCAGCTAAAGCAGCTTCCAATTCTTTTTTGAACATTTCAATACCAGTAACGGTGGTTTTGAATGGTTTTTCAAAATCACCAACAATTTCAATTTCTTCACCTTTTTTCAACGATCCTCTTTCAACTCTTCCGGTAACAACAGTACCTCTACCCGAGATAGAAAATACATCTTCTACTGGCATTAAAAATGGTTGTTCCAAGTCTCTAACTGGGGTTGGAATATGTTCATCAACAGCATCTAATAATTTCAAAATAGCTTCTTTACCAATATCGTCTTGTCTGTTTTCCAAAGCACATAAAGCAGATCCCATGATAACTGGGGTGTTATCACCATCGAATCCATAAGTAGATAACAATTCTCTCATTTCCATTTCAACTAATTCCAACATTTCTGGATCATCAATAGTATCGACTTTGTTGACAAAGACAACGATATCTTGAACACCAACTTGTCTAGCTAATAACAAATGTTCTCTTGTTTGTGGCATTTGACCATCAGTAGCAGCAACAACAATAATAGCACCATCCATTTGAGCAGCACCTGTAATCATATTCTTAATGTAATCCGCGTGTCCTGGACTATAGATATCGGTTAGTATTTGAAACTGACTTAAAAATATTTCAATGAACATACCAATCGACATGAGCATAATGTCTTTTATCAGTTTCGTATTCAACGTGAGCAGTGGAGATGGTAATACCTCTTGCTCTTTCCTCTGGAGCTCTATCGATTGAGCCATACTCCAAGAACTTTGCGTATCCTCTGTCTGCTGAAACTTTAGTAATAGCAGCGGTCAAGGTGGTTTTACCGTGATCAACGTGACCAATGGTACCAATATTGACGTGAGGTTTTGATCTATCAAACGCCGCATAGCTTCTGACTAAGCTAGGGTGGCTGATGTTTGAACCAATTTTGGAAAAACCAATTTTTGAAGAACCATTTTTTGAAGTTAAACGTCCTGATGAACGAAACACATTAGTTATGTTTTGCAACATCGTAGAATAGATTGATTTGACTTGTCAAAGGAAATGTTGAAAATTTTTTCGGCTCTCACGAAAGAAAATACTAAATCAAAATGACACAAAATTCAAGATCAATAGAAGTAATGAGATCAAGCGCAGAATAAAAATTATGCTGATAAGTTGATATCCAGTATCAATTTCACATTATTTAGTTCCATTCAATAAGGGACCATGTTCTAGTCCAGAATCTGTTTGATGTTCCAATTGCTCTTGCCTATTTTCATTTACAATTCTTTCTACAGCTTCTCGTTCTAACTCGTCAGCTAACACATGAGGCGCTTTATTCGTTCCATCTTGGAAATACTCATAATAGATGCACAAAAGTAACAAGGAGCCTTGCAACAAAGCTGCAATTAAATATGACACCCAGGAACTCCAATGAGACCCCTTTGTGAAAAATAACGTCGCAGTAAAAACGAATCCTCCTGGTGTTTGGATACACATCATTCCAATTGACAAAGTGCCTGGATGTTTCAATTTGAAAGTTGTATAAATCTGTGGAACATATTTAATCACAGTCAATAACGCTGATAATAAGCCGTTTGTACTTGCAATTAGGTATAATATTTTTTGGTTTGTTGAGAAGCCAATGATGATTTGTATAATAGACAAAATACCATGAACTAATACCAATTTGCCCACTCTGACAATTTTTTGATATTCATGTTTATCTTGTTTGATAGAGCTTCGGGTTACTATCAACACAAACACGAGAATCATGATTGCACAAGTACATTGTATTCCGATTTGAAAAAGATTTAGTTGGGAGTTTATGCAATTGAAATTGTTTAAGGCGCCAGCGGCACAGCAATGTCTAGCTTTCGAACTTACTAGTATTATGTTAGTCAATGTAAAGATTGAAGAGCACGAACCAAGTAATAAAAATTGAGTTGATAATCCTTCTGACGTTTTCTTTACCCGTATCCTGTGGTATTGAGGTAAATAGCTTATAAAAATACCAGCCGATATCAAAACCAGAAAGATAAAATTTGCAATTGATGCATTTTCGTAAACAGAGCAGTATTCCAAACCACCCTCAAATGAATGAAGCTTGACATCTAGATTGGTGGTGGTCATGAGCTAAAATTAAAAAGGATTTTGTTTGTCTAAATAAACAAACCGTGTGCAGAGTAAACTTTAAATCGCTACCAAATTACAATCAAAGCTCTTATTTTATACAGATCCCTTATATTTATTAAACCATACATCTTTACCCTTCCAAAATTTCTATTTTATACCAAACCCAGAACTTTCAGTGACCGCTTTATTGAATTTTTCTATCAATTTAGCTTTTGAATTGTAATTGTAAAGTGCCAATTCGTTGAAACATGTATGTGCAATTGGTAATCTATTACTATCCTCACCGTGGTCTAACAAATTTATTTTAAATGATAAATTTTGTATACCAGTAGCTGGAATTCGATCTGAACCTGTTATAAATATCAAAACTTTTTTGCGAAACTCGTTCGATATCTCATACATGTATTCCCAAAACCAAACAATTATGTTTGATAACATGGCTTTCTCATTTGAGTCCCACCCACTGTATTTTGTGACTGATTTCAAAACATCAACATCTATTTGATGATCATTTGACCCGCATAGTAGTAATTCTATTTCATTTGGTGAAAATAAACTTAACGCATTACCAGCAATTACTGCGTTAAATCCATTTTTGAACGCTTCAACTTGTGTTTTTATTCCTTCAACCATACAAAAATCAATATACTGGTCAATGTAATCTCTTAAGTTATGTTTATTCACCGTCACTTTTTTTCCATTTGGAATTAAATCTTTGGTGTAATGTTTTCCACATATATCGGAAAATGAAATCTCAAACGCCAAATCTAAACTGTTTAATTCCGTTTCAGATAGTTTTTTCAATCCCATTAAACTTCTATAAGATACTGGAAACAATTGGTTATAATTTTCATGATCCAACTTTCGACCCAACAAAATTTTATACAACGCCAATGGGAACTGTAAATCCAATATCGTTGAATTGTAAATAGCCAAACCTAAAATAGCTCCAAATAAATAATACATCTCAGGATTCTCAACTGGGATGATATGAAACCACAATAAGTTTGAATCTTCGACATTGTAAAACATACCTGTTTGGGGATTGAAGATTTCTTTTGCAAGTAGTAGAAACCATTCTTTTCGAAGACCACCTGCATCAACACCTGGCTCGTTTACAAATTGTACTTTCAACAGCTTTTTCAAATTGTGCGAATCCAGCTTAATGCAAGATAAAGAATCTTGCACAATATAATTTCTTCGTACTCTAATTCTAAAATACACGTCAATGGCGATCCTTTTATCCAATGAGTTTATAAAAGCTTCCTCTGCTTTTCGCTCCATTTGTCTTCTAGCATCATATTCTAGTACTGAAATCTTTCCACCTAGTGAAATAATCATAGGGTATTGACATAGATAGTATAGAGCATCATCGTATAAGTTTTTGTTCACACTTGTTCCATGGACATATCCAATAATAAGATTCAAGTCTGGCTGATTGAAATTTGATGCCTTCTTATGTTTTCTACTGCTTTGCCACGAGTCAAAATCCAACTTTAAATTGACATAGTCGACTAAGGAATTGTAGAACGTAGACACCGGTATGGGATGATTTTTAAGTTTATTTGATTTGTAAAAAAATGTCAAAACTATCAAAGCGGAATTTATATGCCAATCATTACCATATTGATGCACTTTAACTTTTGCTTCTTTATTAGATGTATTTTTGGACTTAATAATAGCAAATGGGTTTGATGAAGCTTGCCCATTGGGGACATTCAACATAGGAGCTGGCAGATCAGTATTGGATTCTATATGCGATTTCAAATTCAAACTTTGTAAATACTCAAGATCACTTGAATTCTGTAAATTGCCGTCTGCTGGTGTTGTAATTAATCTCACTTGAGGATTATTGGCCAAATAAAAGTACTTCTTCAACTGGAATGTTATATATAAATTTATCAAGTTAATTTTGTCAACAAAAGAAGGAGATTTGTATTTCGAAATCCAACTGATCAATTGTTTTCTCAATGATGGCTGATCAATACATGATAAAATACCCAAAACCCTTTTCAAGATGTCATAACATAGTACTTTTATCTCTGGGAGGTCACTCATCTGTCTCAATTTAGGATCAGTATGTACTAAACATCTTGATAAAAATGGTATTTCCAATAAAACTATCAAATATGAATAATCCTTTAGCGTAATATCCTCCTTGTAAACATGGATTCGTTTCAATTGATCACTAGCACCCTTTAAAGCATGATACAATGGCTGTTTGCTCGGTAAATTAACCAATATGTTGAATATGTCAACAACTTCATCAGTATTGACATTAAATTTTGATAGTTTAGCACAATCGTGTTTATTTTCAAAAGTGAATGATTTGTTTATTATATGGAATGAGCTAAATGTTTGTTTCAAGTATGTCGATAAAGGCTCAAATGCCTTGTGAAACGACGTAGAAGGATTTTTAGACTGAAATTTTAAGCAGCTTTCGATTAATGATTTGACATATAATGATGTGACTAATGAAATGATTGGAGGAGACTTTGTTTGAGACTTATCTAACAAATTTGTAGTATGACAAATGGAGCACCTGAACTTCTTTGAACTAGATGGAAATGTTAAAATTGATCCACAGCAATAGCATTTTCCAACATTCTGTGACGAATGACTTGTCGATGAGGACTGCGCTGAGTCTGAACCAGTCAGAGGAGCTTGATTGCCAAGTCTCCTTTCTCCATCGGGGGTCACAACCTTTTTTGTTTTATCGGATTTTGATGTGGATGTTGATGTGGAGGATAATTTAAGGAGGTTTGTTAATTTCCAAGGAGGCAGATTATGTGCCTGTTGATTCTTTTGCTCATGAATGATTGTAGCATCCGATCGATTTGACATCGAAACAAAGTCAAATGTATCCGATTGAATTTGCAACTGAGTTTATCGATTAGATTATAATGCAAATTGATCTGTGTTTTTAATTGGTATGGTTGGAAAGAACAGAAATAACAAGAAATTTAAGGATCAGATCGAAACACTTTGGTATGAAAAATCAACTCACTAACGAGTTGGTTTGTTCTGAGACATAGCCCCACACTATGTCCAGTATCAACTTTTGACGAAAGGGGTGGAGTTACAATATTAGAAACAAGCCATTGTCAACAAATGCAGTTCACGAAAGAACGAGCAATCTACCATGACAATTGATATACATTTTAGGTAGCTGAGCTTAGAATGTATAATACAACCACGACTTTAGTCGTTCAACTGTCAAGTTCCATTGATTCGGTTTAAACTTGAATCCTCCATTCTTTTATGAGTTTGAAAAAATGTATTGATATGATTTTTTGATATATGTTTGTATTATCCAAACTAATTGAAGACTCAGCAATCCACAATTCCATATTAATATATCACAAATCATGTCCTTTGGTATTCATATCTAAGATAAATCGAATCGAGATCTACAAAGTTGTTCGGAATAAACTTATCAGATCTAAATCAATCTTCCTACAAGGAAAAGTACAATCATTCTGCAAAATAAATTTAAATGGAGTAGACATTATACTATTTATAAACGAACAATTCGAAATTGGTTTAATATACTTAAACTCAGATTCAGATGTCATCGTTAAAACTGTGACTAAATTGTCTACTGCAGGTCAACAACAAGGCTTTGATTCGAACCCAACTTTAGTACCATCGTCTTACAAAAATCCTAAATTTATAGTGTTGAACGTGTTTCATTTAAACTTACAAATATTGTATTTCAACAAGTCGTTCGATCCCAATCAATGGAATAGCGAAAAGAAAAGAAAGTATGACGATAAAGTGTTTGACATAATATCTTTACCAGTGGGAAACATCTCAATCAAACAGGTCATTGTTTTGCTGAACCCAGAGAATGTAATCACCATGTTATACAAAGATTTAATCACGTCAACATTTCACATACGGTGTTTGAAACTTTTTAATAAGAAATTTGAGCTATTTACACAATTCTCCGCATTTGAACAAGATCCATCATTGATTGTACCGATGAATGATAATGGGTTTATGGTGTTCACATTTGACAATTTGTTTTACTTCCCCTTCACAAAAAAGACTTTGTCAGCGTCAAAAGATTTGATTGTGTCAGAAAAAGAAGAAGCTTGCGTGTTGAAAAAGATTTCTTCACCTTATTCATTAAAATCTGTTATAAAAACATGCGCTATGATAGATGATTCTAGGGTGTTGGTGTGTGACGAATCTGGATCTTGTTTTATGTTGTACATGGATTTAGACTTTTCTATTAGGGACGTTTTTGTAGTAAACCAAATCAATTTGATCAAATTAGGAAGTACAACAATTCCTGAATTCAATCAAGGCTTGCATCACGTTGGAAATGGATTATTTTTTCAAGCATCAAATGTGTCCAAGTCTCTTCTATTCCAAGTATTACCAGACGAACCTCACATCACCATCCATGATGAGCTAGAAGCTAGTCCTCCCATTATAGATATGAAATTAGAAAACCACAATTTGTATACTTGCCAAGGTGGTTGGGAAGGCAGTGAGTTACGAAAATTCGTGAACAGCAAGTATCAACTCGAGGTTTCGAAAATGCACAGATTTACCAATCTTCACAAAACAGCCTCATTCAAAGAAAAGCTTTACATAGAATATTGGAATAAAAATTATTTGGAGAAAAAAGTGTATAATCTTAAACTCCAGGAGCAAGTCAGTGAGTTCAATGGCCACGATTGGTGCTACACTAGTGACGCCTGGTCTTTTGAATTTAAAGATGGGAAATTATTGATCAATGATGAACTTCAACAAACAGACTCTGAATTGACCCTTCAAAAAGCATTCCTCGATCTACAGATTGTCATTTGTACGTCTTATTCTCTGGTCTACATTTTTGATCAAGATCAGGTACAAACAATTAAAATTACAAATGAGGAAATTACTAGTGTTGACTTATTGCAAGTTGCAAAAGAAGTATATGTGCTCTCCATGAGTGATTTGGCTGGAAATTACAAAATATTCAAGCTATACCAAAATCAATCTGAATTGTTATATGAAAATAATGTAAATAATTTACTCACAGTCAAAATATTGCCAAATGTATTGGTATTATTAACGAATGATGGGACCTTGGTTCAAATGTTATATGAGTTGAGTTCAAAATTCATAATTGGATCGATATCGTATCAATTCAATCGACGACTCATGAAATTGATCAAACAGGATGAATCTTTCATCATTTTTGATGATGACGTTTTGTTTGTATTTGATAAAGCATTAGATCATGATTATCATTTGCCTAATGAGATAAATTTAGAGCATAAACTTGAAACCGTTCACTTTGTCGACCAGCAAAAAGTGGTTCTTGTCTTTCAAAGTGGTTTAGTGGAGGTGGCTCAACTCAAATTGAAAACTGATACAAATTTTATGACATACAGTGCAATATATTCAAGAAATTTCTATTCAATACTTTTGCCGATTGAAAATACGAGTCATTTGATAGCAGTTGAGTATGATAACTCTTCAGGTTCAGTGAAATCCATCATAAATTTAGTAAACAAATTGACTTGGCATATAGTAAGCAGTATCGAGATCGATGCAACAGAGGTTGTGGATCTTTGTACTTGCCCTATAGATTCCAACGGCCAATTTGAAGCCATGTTTGTTGGATTGACAAACTCCCAAAATCCATTGCTTTTATTTGGTGTAAAAGAGACAGAAATCGAGTTGATTAAAAAATGCAATATTGCAAACATGAAAGCTACACCAAATATGAATTTCAAATCAATATCATTGATGGAAAGACACAACGAAAATGAGGTTGACTTTTGCGTCAGCGGGAATGTTTTACTAATACTATCATTTGAGGCATTGGAGGAGTTCACATTATCGATTAGAAAAGGTTTCGGACGAATTAAAACTTTTGTCGCAGCTCAATCTATTGGATCCTCTAGAGTTTATCTAGGGGATGTACTTCATGGACTTTGTGGTATCAACACAAATTCAATTTTGGATGGTCGGAAAATGGAGTTCGACCTCGAACTTCCATTGAGTAATTTCTTGATTGATTTGAACTCTTTGCATTTCAAGGACCACGTGGATTACATATTGACCGGTGATGCGTTTCGAGAAGTTACATTGTTCAAGGATACAAAAGATGAGTTGATTCCCGAGAAAGATAACATCGCTAAGATTTTAACTTTCAATTGTGAAGATCAAATCAATAAGATCTTATCAGTCAATAAAAGAATTAATAACGTCGTTCAGTTGTTTTTGATTGGTACTAAACTGGGAGGTGTGTATTTATTAAGTGAAATTGTGAATGAAGAAATGCTAAACGCTGTGGAAAAAGATATTGATCTTTTGAAGGCGATCAACTCATTGTCAACGCTTAATCTTGATGAACAAAATCCGATAATCGAGCAAAGTGAAGTGACTAAATTAATCAAAGATAATAGGTCTACAAATACTGAAGGTGGAGAAGATTCGACTTTTTGGCAACAAGTAGTCATAGAAACTAGTTATATCTTGTAATTTTATCATACACGACTATGGTGATAATTTATTCTCTTTGATTTTTTTCTTTTGTTATTATTACTTTTGGTGGTCTTACTGATCAATTAACTAAACATGAGTGGTCTAAGTAACAAGTATGAAGACATTGAAATGCTAGTGATACCAGATGATGAAGAAGAAGTTTCAGTTTCGTCAGAAACTGAAATAGTTACATCTGAAAATGATGAAAGCGAACAAGCAGAAGCATCAACAAGTTGTAATGACTCCAGAAGCACAATATTCACATCGAATACTGAATATCCCGACTTGGATGAATGGTTATCTAGTAGTAAGCCATTGGAATTTCATTTCAATTCCAAGGAATATAAAAAGACGATCAATATTACCGACGAGTTTCAAAAGAAGTATGTCAAGTACACAATTTCAAATTACAAGGTGTTGGAGCGATTGACAAAAGATGAGACTATCATGTATGAAATTGAAAATGACGTCAATGACACGATTGGAGTTATCACCAACCTGTCCAACTCAAGGAAATCAATCAAAATAGATGAATCATTTCAAGATGTTATAGAAAACTTACAGATCCTAATAACGAATGAACCAGATGACGAAGCACAAAATCTTGAATTTTTGAAATACATTCTATTATGTTTGTACTCATCTAAATTTTATCACAATGTGAATAGAAAACCCGAATTGATCAAGGAATGGGTCAACAATTTTGACCCCCAACCAACACCAGAATTGGCTGAGGATATAATGATAAATAATCCAAGTCCATATTTGCATCCACAATTCTGGAATACTCTACTAAGCAAATTTATAATAAGGGGTTGTTTCGACCAATGTCACTCTGTGATAGAGAACTCAAATTATCAAGAATTGCAAGAAAAATGTGTTGAATTATATGAAGCCATCAGCGACTTGAGCTCTTTGTTGATCGATTACACAAATTTTTCAAAAAAGGGTCATTTTGCACAGTGGAAATTACTAGCTTGCGAATTCAGGGACTCTTTAAGTGAGATTAAAAACAATGTTTCTGAACCAACTCACAGGGTCATATTCACCCAAATTTACGACCTAGCATGTATTATAACCGGGTTACCAAAAACCATAGCAAGTCATTGTGATACCTGGTATGAAATTTATTTGACATTGTCGCTTTATCAAATACGAGATAATGAAGAAATTTACGAAGACTTCTTTCAAATGGCCGTACGTGAAATTCCTCCTGTTATAAGTGCAAATAGTGATGATTTGGAGGATCTTTCAGAGACTTGTTTTTTGGATATTTTGAAAGGAAATTATTTACGGGTGCTTGAGTTGATGTTCAAGTTGGACCAATTTACAGCTGCATATATTTCCGAATTTTTGGAATTAAAATTATTATTCAAAAATTACTATATCACAGACTTGAAAAACACCGATCAATTTAATCTATCTCATTTGGCTAGCAGAAAGACGATATCAGAATATTTTTTAACTAGACATGCTTTTGAAAGTTTAAGTATTCATGACTTGGTACCTGTCGCAATAGGTTTATTACTAAATGAAGTGGTCAACACTTCGAAAAACGCATTGGAAAATCATAAAAAATTGATTGGAATTTATTTGCCCAATTTTTACTGCAAAACAAATGATGATTTAGAATGGTGTTTGACTATATGTGCTGATTTAAACTTGATATCGACAGCGAGAGAATTGTATTATAATTCAGGCGTCAAATCTCTAGAAGACGGTTATTTGTACGAGGCTTTGAATAGCTTTGTTAAATGTTTTGATCCTGAGGAAAATAACGTATCGATAAATACAGCCAATATCACAGGTATGAAAAAAGTGCATTACATAATATGGGAGTTGATATTTTCAACCTCGCTTGTTGAAAACAAGCCAATACAAGATGATTTGATTAATAACATTATAGATAAGAAAGTTGATTTCCCAATTCATCCAGTGATACAACAATGCTTATCACCTTACGGAGTGTTGAAAGAGTTCTTTGACTCCCTTTCTAATAAACAAGTCAACGTGTCGCAAAAGCTATCCAAACTCATACACTTATTAAGATTTAATTTTTTGCCCAAAAAATTCCATCCCTTGTTATTAGCTCAATTATTGTTATTTGTCAATGATGATTCACCTCATCTTCAGTTTCCCGATTTAATTGTGATAATTGAATTAATTGACAATTTTGAGGCTGAATCAAATGAGCAAGAATTACAGGACGGAGAAGCATTGTATTTGTACTCAATTAACAATTTAAACGATATTTCAGAGTACGATTGGAGACAAACAAAATACATTCCACAAAATGTCAAATCTTTGATTAATTATTTGAGAGGCAAAATTGGCTTTAAAATAGGCGAGTTGTTTATAGAATAATCTGAAATCTACATTGATTATAAATATGTATAAAAATTAACATGCTTAATTGAAATCTTCTTTTTGAACTGTGTTTTGTCTCTGATATTTGACATTGAAAATATACTCATCAAGTCATCTAACAAGTCACGTCTTGAGAAGCTCTTGAATTCAACAACAATGCAACAATCAAACCATACAAACCTAAGACTTCAGCGAAGATCAAAATCAAAATCATACCTACAAACAATCTTGGTTGTTGTGCAGTACCTCTAACACCAGCATCACCAACAATACCAATGGCGAATCCAGCGGCTAACCCACTCAAACCAACTGACAAACCTGCTCCTAATTGGATAAATCCAGTGTATAATGCTTGTTTTTGAGATAATGAATCTGAAACCAAGACTGAAACAACTAAACCATAAATGGCAATAATACCAGCCATAACAACAGGGACAACATTTTTAACTAATAAGTCTGGTCTTGTAACACTGGTGGCACAGATACCAACTCCGGATTTAGCTGTACCGTATGAAGCTCCGAAACATGTGAAAACTATAGCAGCAGCACAACCGATAGAACCAAAGAATGGCGCATAAACTGGACTAGTTTTATGGTTAGTATCTTGAATCTTCAATTGAAATCAAGTGCAAGTAGTAATTCAAGTTTGATTATCGTAGCAACCTAATGATAAGATCTGTGAATGGAATTGATTTATTGCAAGTGATTTTAGCTGTCTGCAAAATGACTTCAGATTTAAAAAATAGACATACCATAAATCGGACATTATAAATGGGGTTTTATATGTGTTATGTGATTGAAAGTATTGAAGGATGTGTCGATCGATTCAATAATGTGAAATTGAGTATTGGATATTTCTAAAGGTCGACATTTTTTCTGTTTGATCAGAATTGTACAAACTACACTACCCATTGATTTTTTACAATTCTCATCTCTAAAAATTAAATTTATATTTCCAACCTTTATATCTATCTTTACAGGTGAGCTTATTCATATTTGCAAGGAGCCGAATTACAACTACTTTATCATTAAAAAATGTCAGCACCAAATCCAAAAGCTTTTCCATTAGCCGACTCAGGTTTATCACAACAAATCTTGGACGTTGTTCAACAAGCACAAAACTTGAGACAATTGAAGAAAGGTGCCAATGAAGCCACCAAAACATTGAACAGAGGTATTTCTGAATTTATTATCATGGCCGCTGACACTGAACCAATTGAAATTTTGTTACATTTGCCTTTATTATGTGAAGATAAAAATGTTCCATATGTTTTTGTTCCATCAAAAGCCGCTTTAGGTAGAGCTTGTGGTGTCTCAAGACCAGTTATTGCTGCTTCAGTTACTTCAAATGATGCTTCAACCATCAAAAACCAAATTTACGGTATCAAAGATAAGATTGAAACCTTGTTGATCTAAGCTTTTCGTGTAGTTTAAGTCTTAATGTACATTATACAATAGTAGAATTATTAAAGAGTAGTAATTGATAGTTTGCAAAACTTGGTGTGATTGTAAACTTGGTCCGATGATTCGAGAGATGCGAATTTCAATTTTTTTTGTAATTGAAAATTGGCTACTAAATCCAACTTTTAGAACTGTTGTTCAATGGTAGACACATCATCAGCAGAATCAGTGACTAAATTCTTAAGATCAAAAGATGGAAGTATCAGTGATATAATCAAAGTAGCCAACAAATTGTTGGACAACAAGTTGAACGTATATTTGCCAAACAAGACTTTATTCATTTTGAATTTGTTAATCGATAGATTGAACGACAAGTCCAATCTGGCATTCGCAAAATGGAAGTACGATGTTGAAGTCTGGAAATTGTTAAAAAAAGTTTACCATAACCAAGAAGAAATTCAAAAATTGAAAATTATAGATATAACCATTATCATACTACAAGATGAAAGTGAGTGTGTAAGTGAAGTATTAAACATTTTAAACTTGTGTTTGGAAAACTCATATGTCGAGTTAGATGAATTTGCAGCAATGAAGCTTTTATCAACTTACATAACCCATATAAACTCAAAGACAATGCTTTACTCCAGATTAATTAAAAAGATATATGACAATACGACCCTGAAGTTAAGTTTAGATGGGTCCAAAAAAATGAATATCAAATTTTTCGAAGAATGCTGTTTTCCACTTTTGAAATTCTTATCCACTCATCAAGAATCCTGTTTTAAACTGGTATTGTTGAAGGAAATATTCGCATCGAACTCGTTGCAATATTTTGCAACCAATCTTGAAAAAGCTCTAGAGAAACAAAAACCAGATGAAGTGTCTTTAATATATTTATATCAGTTGGCAGTCGACAAGTTATCATCTACTCACATGGTTATCTGTGAGCAAGTTTTCAACATTATCAGTGAGAAGTATCGTCACTTGTCAGAAAAATTATTGTCTATTTTAGCTTCTTCTCAAAAAACTATATCAAGTGAATTTGTCGAAAGTATTTATAAAAATGAAATAAAGGACAAACAATTTAAAGATTTAAATTGGTCCATGGTGAAGGATATTTTTGAAATCGATAACGAAGTTGCAACCAAGAAATCTAGTTTTTTGTTCAAAAAATACAACTCCGGGTTTGGGCTTGATCATTTAATATTGCCAGTTGCAGAAGTTATAGTTGATGCATATTTAAAAAGTAGGGAATTAGAAGAGTTTTTGACTGATGTTTGGCCAAGAGCATTAAAGAATGATGAATTTTGGGAATCTCCTCCTTTTGTAGGCATTGTATCCAAAACGATAAAAACTTTATCCACTAAACAATTGGTAAATGTAATAGAGCAGTCTTACAAACTCAAAGAGGAAGTACAGCAAAAAGCATTGCTCACAGCCATAACTAGGGGTCTAACAGATGCATCATATCAGACAATAAATTCAATAAAGGAGATACTACTACAGAATCAGGAGTTTTTTAATTCCGCTAAAGAAGAATTTTGGCAAATTCGCTACAATCTTTTATGTTTATATGGACTGGAATACTTAATCCCTGAAGAAGTGTTGAAAACTGATTATGATTTGTATTTTTACTTTACACTTTTCCGATTAGTTGAATTAAAATTGATAGACAATATACCAGAAATCAAACAAATACAATTTTTAAAATTTTTAAAAGATGAGTACAACCCATCCCTTGTGCACCAAGTGTTCAATAGGTGGTTTATTGTGTTCAATGACTTCTTCAATGAAGCAAATAATCATGAGCTCATAGAACTTGGTTTCAAAGCTCAAATATTCGTGAATCCAAATCCATACATATTTGAGCAGACTAGATTAACCTCAAATCTAATTCAAAGCATTAGCTCAGACCTAAGTCGTAAATTAAGTTTCATATCCAAGATACCTATTGTTTGTTTCAATAAATTGGTCAAAAAGGACTTGATAAATCTGTTGACCACATTAGCTATTGAAAAAAACGAGGAATCTTTAATACAGATAAAATACTTATTGCAACAGCCGTCATATCAATCAAAACTTGAAACGTCATTCGATACATTGATTCAATTATTTGAAAGTTCAACTGAATCAACCAAGGGTTTGATTTTTGAAATTTGTGTGCTAGTATGGTCAAATCATGTAAATCAAATTAAAAACAAAGAAAATCAGGTTTATGTCGATGCTGCTATACAAAAAATCTTAACCTTTTATGATGATGACGAAGTAAAACAAATTGATCCTGAGGTGGAATTAACATTGACTATACTATCAAGCACTAAGATGAAATCGGAGTTATTGGACCGATTGAGGCAAAAATTTATAGAGACCTGTATTGAAAATTTGAAAAATTCTACCGATTTATATAGCATCAATTGGTATTTGTGGGCATTCATCATGGTCAAACCAACAAATGACGAAGAGATTATGCACGTTTTGAACAATATTGATTCAGATATGACAAGTGGTCCTTTTTTTCAGAAAACAGTTTTCAAATATATCTGCTCGGTGCCTAAAGTTGACTTTAAAAAGTCATGTTATGTCTTGAGTTTGTTTCTTGCTTTGGGATTTGAAGATGTTTATGATGATTTGGTGATGTTCCTTAGAAAGGTATCTATTGATCAACATACTTACATTAAAACTTTTCATTTTTTCACAAATTCAGTAGACAACGTTCCAGTTGAGATGAATAAGTGTTTTACTCAAATTGCTTGTGCATTCGTGTCTACTAGTAAAAAAGAGTTTGACTTGTCATTACAAACTTGCTTTAACGTGTTCAAAAACTCGTACAAAGACTCAAAATCAGCTTTGTTAATACTCACAACCATCCGAACATTATTGGTTGAGAAAGCTTGGATATTCAATCAGTACCTATTGGAATCTACACTAGGAATGATTAGCTTTTTCATTAACAATTTGCATACTTTCGACAATCACGATGAAATCTACATAACTTCTACTCAAGTGATTTCGCATATCTTATTATATCACAGACATAAACTTACAACAAGACATAATCTTTTACTTAATTTGATGTCTTCATTTTTCATACCACTCACTACAAATCAAGAGTTACAAATCACTTTAGCGTCAGCGGAGTCTTTTGTTCGTCTTTTGAGTAATCTATGTGAACCCCAAGAAAGATCAAAAGAAATCAACTTGTCTACACAATCAAACCTATTCAAAAAGGCACTTCGAAAACATTTGCCTGTGTTATTGACAAATTACATACATTTAAATTTGAGGTATAATTTCGACAAGTCTATCAATAAGGTTTTAATGGAGGGTGTCTACATTATGTTTGATGTATTGTCACAACCAGAGTTGAGATCAGTCAGTGCCGCTTTGGACTATGCCGGAAGATCATTCTACAAGACATTATATGACGATTACAAAGATCATGGAAAATGGAAAGACAATTGAATTATAGAAATCTATTTGCATCATTAAATATAATTTTTCCCAAGTTCTTTTTGAATGACGTGTTTGTGAGATTGATGAATTCCCAAAGTTTTTCTTCAATTTGTTTATCTTTCATTTCCTGTACGGGATCAACTTGATGATGTGACATGATGGAATATCGTAATATGTCTTTTCTGGTTATAATTCCAGCTAAATACCCATCGTCTTCTATTAAAATATATCTAGGGCCCAATTTGACAAATATATCCAAGACGTATTCAAGTGTTGTGTCTACATTGATTCGTAGTGGTGACTTATTAATTATAGCTGCAAATTTTTCATCTGTGAAATCGACCAACTCGTCTTCTCTGTCATTAACGTATGTCGATAGTACAAAATCCAAGTCATAACTTGATACATAACCGTAAGTGATTGGGTCATTTGAGGACTTGATAATTGGAAATCCTCTATAATCGCTATTCTTCAAAATGGACCTTAATTGACGGAAGGTGATTGCATCGTTATTATTCATTGAGAAGGTGACCGTAATTGGTGTCATTGCCTGATCAACATTGGCATCGAATTTGAAATCTTTTTTTGAATCTATCAAAGGCAATCCATTGAATTCGATCATTTGATCTGCTATGCCCCCTTTACCCCATTTGTCATTTATGGTTTTTGTGATGGCTACAACAATCATAGTCGGAACAATGTATCGCAACGCGCCGGTTAGCTCAAACATAATAATTACGACTGTGACTGTCAAGTCAGTGATACCACAAAGTCCAGCAGCGGCACCTAAAAAGGCATAAGTCCCTGGTATTATGCATTTCCCATTCAAAGTTTCATCCGCTTGACAAGCTTTAAAAATGAAGGAGTTTGGATTACTTTGATAGATGTAATCCATGATGATTCCCATTGCTCTGCCAAAAGTCGCACCTGCAGCCATCGAAGGAACAAATATACCGGCGGGTACTTTACAACCGTAGGTAATAATTGTTAAGCCCATCCTTGCTACAGTTGCAAATAATAAGGAGACAAGGATACCCATTTTGTTTCTATTTTGATCGCAGATTGGATTTTTGAAAGTCTTATCGCATTCATGAAACAAGATTTGCATCGACTCCGTCATGTCAATACTAAGGAACTGATTGAAATAGGAAATACTGGTCGTGAGTAATGTTAATATAAGGACTTCTCTAATAGCAAAGTTTGCCAAATATCTTTTGCGAAATGAAACAACCTTGATGTTGAATTTAGTGACTACTAAACCATAAACCCCTCCGAAAATTCCCAAAATGATGTAAACTGGTATTTCAAAATAATGCCAATTCGTATCATAACTCACTTCAAATAAAACGAGCTGTCCATTTCTAAAAGGATTTATAGCAGCCAAAGTTGTGACAGCAATTAAGGCACAGAAATACGATTTCCATAAAGTAGATAATTGAAACACTGACGAGATTTCTTCGATTGAAAATAAAACACCTCCCATCGGTGATCCAAATGCCACCGCTACACCGGCAGCAGAGGTTGCTGTTAAAAACTCCCTACCTTTAGAAGCCGACTTCTTATATTTGTCAATCAACTTAGCAACGGAATTTCCTACACATACTGCATAATGAACACTTGGACCTTCTTTTCCTAAACTAAGTCCAGATCCAATTGCTAAAGGTAACCCAATGCTCTTTATTGCTAAAGTTTTCCAACCTAAAAACCCATCCATGACAAATCCTGACACAATGCATTTTATCTCCGATATTCCTGAGCCTGCAGCATAGGGAGCATAGAATTTAACCAATTTGGCTGCTGTGTATGACATCAAAAGGGATATAAGCACGTAAATTAGATAGTTTAGGAATCCAAATGAGGTCCATTCACTCCAATTTCCACAAGTGCCTTCTTCGTAGCCCCAACAACAAAAAGCTTCATTCAAGTAAAAATTCCTTGAGCAATGACCATTTTTTATATTTGATAACCAAGACGTAATGATATTGAGACAACCTGCAATTGAACCAATTATTACCCCCATGACTCCGAGTATGACCCAATTTTGGATTTGCGAAAACATTCTATCTTTGAAGCTACTACCACTTGTTAGTGATATGGTTTTAGCTTTCAATATTCGTTGTCTTTGCTCATCCAATTCATCTTCAACCCAATCTATAGTACGAAACGAATCATACTTGGCAACTTGTTGAATTTTATCCTGATCCACCCATGAGCCTGTGCTTTTGTCACGTATAGTAGACAGGTCATCAAAAGTTGTATTTATTCCAGGCTGTAATGGTTCAATTGGTGATGTGTCTAATCTTTGAAAGTAGGACATATACTGAAGTAAACGTTAAACAGCACTATTAAAATGTCAGAGCGAATATAAATTGAAAAAAAAAAAAAAAAAACGTATCAATTATTATCTATTACATCTTAGCGTATTTGACCATGTTATCATAAAACCGATCAATGTATGAATCAAAATTTGGCTCACTAACATCGTCAAAACTGTAGTCATAATAGCTAAGTACTAAATTCAAACCACCTATGGGAGTACTGATAGCACTCAACATGAATTCTGCACTGTAAGGAGCCATATCTTGATGAAATATCATATCATTTATAGTCCATTTGCCATTTTCCGTCTCAAGCTCGGACAATTTAATCAAACCCAAGTTGGAGAATTTGATATGATCAGCCTTGGGTTTGTTTAATTGGACATTGAAAAAATCTTGATTATTTTTGCTTTTCAAATCACCTTTGTCTTTCCAACCTTTCAATTGATTCAATGCTCGTTTATTTTTTGTACCCAGTATGATATCGTTATTGATTTTGGTCACTAGATCCCATGAAAACTGTTTTATTGGGGGAAGTTGATTTCCAAAACCCATATGAGCTGAAGTTCCAAGAATCTTGTAGTTTGGATCGGAAATGATCTTTTTGTATTCTTTTGGCGCTGATGCTTCATTAATGTGTCTTCTTAAAGTCATTGCAACTTTGTGAGTAGCGTAATTGTCTCCAAAAATCGGTTCCAAAGTCAATGCTTGGATGACTAAAATGTAGGATGTCAAGGTTACTTTATTTTGTTTGCATGCATTTAAAATCAACTTTGTAGTCTCTAAATTGAACCTCATCAATTTAAAACTAATTTCATGCGTGTCTATTGCATTAAATCTACCTTTCCATCTTTTAAAACCCGAGGGAGTAACTTTTTCATGAAAATTAGGATCACCATAACTATAATCAAGATCCATGTCCTCCAAGAACAAATCAATTGGAGGAGGTAAGGAGTTCTTCAAATATTTCTGGTCCTTTGCAAAATTGAAGATTTCAGTCTGAAGATTGATTTCTTTTGGAATGACACCATAGGTCTCTTCTTCAACTATGGATGATAATCCATCATAAAACGCAAGGTTTCGTAAAAAAATTTCATGGAAATAGTTACCGACAACTCCATCGCCAATAGTATGCTCGAATACACATGTCAAGGTGTAATTATTGATCAAAACCAATTTAAACAATACTTGCTGAGTGTATAACTCAAACACGGTCTCGTTGATCTTTTTGAAATAATTCTCGGTGACCACATCATCTTTGAAATACAGTGGATCAAAATCTAACTGCAAAATTTCACCAAGTTTTATCAGATCCAAAGGTTTGTATATGAAATTATCGTGTTCAAATTGTACATTTGACGCTAGGATATGATAATCTAGTAGAGTTTTTCTCAATGCTTTGAAGAATAAAGTCAAATCAGATAAACATTGACTGTAGGTTGAAGTGACTGCGAAATTTCTATAATAACCACTAGCTGTACGAGATCTGAAAAAATTCTCAGAAATACTCAAGGGTCGACTAATAACCACATCGTTATCAGTTGTCATTAGATGTGGAAATTCTCAATTGTTGAAATGGAGATTTATATTTGTTTTTGTGGCACTTCCCGAGTCAGAGAATCTTACTCTGTACGATAGGAATGGAATTTGAAATTGAAGATTTGAAATTTGGGTACTTCATTCAATTGGTCGTTATAAAAGTCTTGTCTGTATGACAACACGATCTGAGTAGCTGTTGAATTTGATGCTAAGAATTAAAATATTGCCTCATTGATTCAAGAATCTCAATATGTAGAGAAGAATAGGATCAACTTATCATTTAAATCCTTGATACCAATCGAAGAATACTATTAGACTTGAAAGTACGTGGATGGATCCACTAACATTGGTTCCATTGGGATGAATTGTAATTTGTTTGATAAGATAAGGAGAGACAAAAAAACAGTCTTACACAAAACTTAAGGAAATTATCAAATTCATTTGCAAATTATAACCAACCAAAACCAATGCCATTCTTTTGTACGTATTTCAAATTTTCAATTAGTGTATAGGTGATCAACTAACTTCCTTCACCAGTTCCATTTTCAGTTCCATTTTCAGTTAAAGTTGCCTTGATTGCTGGATCAGTTGCAGGTGCATCTGTAGCCATTATAAATAACAAGGAAGTTTTATTAGAAACTGCAGAAACCATGTTTCAAAGAGGTGCTGACTATTGCAAAAACAAACTAGAAGAGGCTAAGCAGAAGAACCAAATGCATTTCGCTGATGCTTACGAAGATGACCATTTTAAAGAGAGCGATTATGAAGGTATAAGCACACCCGAAACAACAGATTTCTCAGAGATAGATACAGACGAATCTGAAGACTATAATGATGATGAAGATGAAGATGATGAAAAACCGATTTTACTGAGAAGAAACCACCGTTCCAATGACGAGAAACTTGAAATTGATAGTTTAGATTGATACTAAAGTATCATACATTCATCATTTAACTCACAACGATCAACACTATGACTAGTACAAATATCGAAAGTGCAACTAATAAGATGCATGACCATTTACCTTTGCTTTTTTGATACTCGTTTGCTTTATGTAACTCTCGATCAGCTTGTTGAGTGTTTCCATGCAATTGTAGGATATTATCTTCAATAGTATTGATTTGGTCTCCTTGTTGATTGACCAAATGTCCTAAATCTTTGAATATGGTATTGATTTCTTGGATTCCTTCAGTTACTTGTTCAATTTCTCGGTTTCTTTCTTCGGTCAAGAGTAGGTGATATTGTAATTCTGTTTGATTTATTAGATCTTGATCAACCTGCTCTTGCTCTAGTTGTTGTTGCTCTAGTTCTTGATTTTCCTCGGTTGTCTTTCCTTTGTTGTCTATAGGATCTTTATGGTCATTTGCAATAGGTGTGGATCGTTTCTTGTCATTATAGGTCTTTACAGCCTTTTTAAACTTTTTATCCAAATCGTCAAACTCACCCACTATCCGTTCTTTTATTACAATTTGCCTATTGGACACTTGGAGATTTGAATTTTTCTTACTGGAATGGGTATTAATCAATGCAGATAAGTTTGAAATTAATGCCTGTATGGCTTTACTCATATCGGAGATTTTATCGATTAATTCATCTGCATTGTTTCGTAATTGTACACAGTCTCTCCTCGTACCAATTTGTCTACGCTGATGATCAAATTGAGTTATTAGTTGTCCAAATGATTGTACTTGATATAGTGTCTTGTTTATAATAATGTCTAACTCATTCTCCGAGTACGTAGTTGCTGCTGTATCATCATTTTTTAGCAATGGTTGTTTCTGAGCTTCCAAATCAAAATTAGCAAATGACATTGGATTTGGTTGAGGCGAGTAAGAAGATTATAGAATTTAATTTTATGGAAGTTATAATGATATTACTTGAAAACACTTGTACAAACAATTGATTAAAAAAAGTTTATCAATATTCGCGATTTCAAAGATTATATTCAGCCTATAGTCAATATATAATTTATTACAACCTCACTTCAGAGTACCTACTTTCGAAACCGACCATAAGATAAAACTTCAGTCAAAAGCAGTTTGGAAGTTGTTTTAGGATAGTTTTAGTTGCAAATACTTTTTATTTCTGAGACTCAAACTTTTCCAGGGAAGGCAAACAGTTTCCTCAGAAGTTTGATGATCAGCATTATTTGAAGCTAGCGAGTATCCAACCTAGAAAAGTTAGTTTCATAGTCTTTGAATGGGCAATAGATGTCATCAGTATATTTCATCTATACATGTCAAGATAATCTCTCTAAGAGTTTTAAAGAAAACATTAAAAGCATTTGGTAAAAAGCTTGTGTTATTTTTGCACCTAAATTATGCGCTTTTTTATAGATAAGTATGCGAAATCTCATCCAGGAAAGTTTAGATCAGAATCTGCTAAAATATGTTCAAATGGAACATGAAACAACCTTTGTAGTACCAAGCTCAAATTCAGCATTCCAACTCTGAATATTTCACTATAAACGTCAAAAGTAAGCTACACTTTCCTTGACTAGTTTTGACATTAAAAGATCTGGTATTCCTAACTATATATAAGCTTCAATTCTTTCAAATCTGATTTAACTGTGCAGAATGAGACTCTTTTCTTGGTTTGTCATATCATTGATTCATTATCATATTGTATTTGCAATTCCAACTAACGACGTACCGCATTTATCCATAAATTCGACCGAGGCGATAAATGAGATAATTGTGGGTTTGCGTGAATACATTGCCGACCAAGAACATTTGCAAAATTCGATTTCAATCAAGAGCTTACAGGTTTTGAAAAGAGCAGATGATGAAACAAACGATTTGAATGGCGCTTCGAATGGGACTTTGGTTACAAATTTAGACGACTATCGCGGCGCACTCCCATCAATCAATTCAAGAAGCTTGACAATTTACAAAAGATCTGATCTTCCTATTTTGGATACCATATTGACTGCATTGAAGGATTCTAATATTGCAAAGGTCATTATAGATTTTGGTCTCTTGAACCCAACCATACTTGATGTGGTGATTAATACCACCATTTGGATTCTTCAACATAATTTAATCAACTTGACTGATTTGATCACCGCTGTTAATAAATCCGGCTTAGTATTGGATATAATTAATTTGACGTTGACTGACCCTGCTGTCATTCCAGGTGTGTTGAATATCACGAGCAACGTTCTTAAAGAAGAAGGTTTTAGCTTGTCTTCCTTATTAAAGAAGCGAGATGATAACAACCTGGAAGAAATTTCATACGGTAAGAGAATTACTGAAAAGACAATCTTGAACAAGCGCGAAAGTGCATTGCTCAATGAGTTGTTTGCAGCGTTAAGAGATTCCGGATTGGCTATATCAGTGGTTCAGCATTTGTTAACTAGTCCAGAGTTGTCGCAACCATCCGCATACTTTTTGGTCCAAATTTTGAATTCTGGAGCTTTGAGTTTGGTTGATTTGACCACAGCTTTGATTCAATCTAATTCGTTGATGACATTGTTACAGCAGATTTTGCAAAGTACACCACAAATTTTGTCTCAAGTGGTTACTCTCATTGCTAATAATGTTGAAAATGGGTCTATTCCACAAGCTATCGTCAATTCATTATTGTGAAGATGGTTGTGTTTTGTATTAATAAAGGAATGTAGTTATATCTTAATATAAATGGTTTTTATGTGATTGACAAAATCTCACAAACGCGTCTATTTAATTTTATTTTTTTTCTTTTGTTTGTTAAATTTTGATTATTTAATTCTTGGATTCTATTCGACTAACTACACATGCTGTCTAGAGTAGCAAGGAGGGAGAAGTTAAAACAATTAAAAGAGGCTAGAAGAACTGGGAAAAACACTATACTAGATTCAGATGATGACAGTTTCAATGATATCTACGATGAAGTGGATGAAGATACATATAGAGCACAAAAGAGAAATCAATTGATGAATGACGATTTCATAGTTGATGATAATGGTGAAGGGTACGTCGACAATGGAGTGGATGAATGGGACGATGCATCTAGACCTAATTATTACTCAGATGAGGATGGAGAACTCATGGGCAATAACAAAAGAAGAAAGAATGATAAACATCACAAACCGTTGAAGGTTGCCAAAAGTTCACAAATCAATAATTTCTTCAAGCCAACAAGAGGATTAAATAAGATCGAGAAAAAAGTAGATGCAAACATAGATGATATCCTTCAAGACTTCGATGATATCAAACCAAATAGAAAATCAAACACTCCACAAGCTTTTGCATCAAAACACAAATTAGGAAAAAGTACTCCTATCAAAGCAAGATCAAGATTCAATTTTTCAACAACAACCAAAAAACAAGCACCAACTCTTGACACGTTCAATGCTTCTTCAGATTATACCATGGATCAAGATGACTTTGATACATTTCAAGAACCCTCATCACCAATAAAGATACAAAGTGACGATTTAGAAAAAGAAAATATAAACCCAGAAATATCCTCATCACCTATAAAGTCAATAAAACAAAAGTCACCTATAGAAAATGACGGGGTCTTACAAAAAATTGAGCCTATAAATGAAGATGACGATGATGATGATTCTGACGACGATATCATAGTGTCCAAAAGACCAAGGGCAACAACAGTTAAAAAGAATAATTACAAAACAATCACGTCTGTCAAAGCAAACCCTCTCACCAAAGCTGAACCAGTCTATACTTCATTTGCAAATCATACTGAGAAATTATCTGTCGAATCTGTCGCTGATGACTCAAACTCCTTTAAAATGTTCTGGATGGACTATGCTGAGGTTGAGAACTCTTTATTATTATTTGGTAAAGTCTTAACAACTGACGGTAAACTAGCTTCAGGTGTGGTTCAAATCAATGGTTTATGCAGAGAGTTTTTTTTCCTACCTAGAAAATATCGTTTTGTAGACGGTGAGGAAGATCAATCAATTGAGTTATCAGCAAGTGATGTTTTAGACGAAATCAGTCCATTATTCACAAACAATTACAAGTTGGATAGAATCAAAGCAAGACCTGAGGTGAAAAAATATGCGTTTGAGTTGGCTCATATACCCAAACAAGCAGAATACTTGAAGGTTTTAGTTCCATTCAATCATCAAACAAATACCCAAATGCTCCCAGCAGACACAGAAGGAGAAACATTCAGTCACATATTTGGTACAAATACTAATATGTTCGAAGCATTTGTTACTCAAAAGAATATCATGGGTCCTTGTTGGTTAGATATTAAAGGTGGGGATTTCAACAAATTAAAAAATACCGCTCATTGTCAAATTGAAGTTGCATTAGACTCACCAGACCAACTCAGTGTAATCGAACACGATGCACCTCTGCCTCCAAACTTGACAGTTACTGCTATTTCTGTTCAAACAGTTATGAACTCAAAAGAAAATAAACAAGAACTCGTTTCAGTTTCATTAGCTACCTATTACAACTTATCTCAAGACGCACCTATACCAGAGAGTCTAAAACCAAATGATATATTGACATTGGTCAGACCAATTGGATCGGTTTCATTCCCTCCAGGGTTACAGCAATTAGCAAACAAAGATAATTTCAGTTTAAGAACATGTCCTAATGAAAAGCTGTTGCTTAGTGCCCTAGCAGCCAAAATCAAAACATTGGATCCTGATGTATTTATCGGGCATAGACTTGAGAACATATCATTGGACGTTTTGGTTCATAGAATGTATGATTTTGGTGTCCCTACTTGGTCTGCTTTAGGACGCAGAAATAGAAAAAGATGGCCATACATGATCAATAAAGGTAGTTCGGGTTACAATAATAATTTATTGATCAGAGAAGTATTTCAAGGACGATTATTATGTGATATTGCCAATGAATTAGGTCAATCATTAACAATGAAATGTCAATCGTGGGATCTACCAGAAATGTATGATGTAGTATGTCATAAAAAGCACAATGCAATGGAGATAAATTATCAAAACGACCATTATGCCGAAGATGCCACTTTATTCTTGATGAGTTTAAAGGAAAATGAATTCAATGTTAAAGTTACAGCTGAAATCGCATTTGCAATTCAAATTTTATCGTTATCCAAGCAGCTTACCAATATTGCTGGTAATGCCTGGTCGCACACTCTAAGTGGTACAAGGGCTGGAAGAAATGAGTATGTTCTATTACATGAATTTAAAAGAAACAACTACATTGTACCCGACAAAGAAGATAAAATTCATAAAAACACGTCATATCAACAAGAAGCCAAATTGGAAAACAGTGAAGAGGATGCAACAACACAAACTTCAAATAAAAAACCTAAATATCAAGGTGGTTTAGTGTTTGAGCCCGAGAAAGGGTTACACAAAAATTATGTTTTGGTGATGGATTTCAACTCGTTGTATCCTAGTATCATACAAGAGTTTAATATTTGTTTTACTACAGTTGATAGGGACAATTTCAATTTGAGTCATGATGAAGATAAAGATATGCCAATAATTCCAGAGAAGGATTCAGAGCCGGGAGTTCTACCCAGACTTTTAAACACCTTAGTCTCAAGACGTAGAGAGGTGAAGAAGTTGTTGAAAGATCCAAAAAATACACTTTTTCAAAAAGCACAATACGATATCAAGCAACAAGCTTTGAAGTTGACTGCTAATTCCATGTATGGTTGTTTGGGTTATGTCAACTCGAGATTCTATGCCAAACCATTGGCTATGTTGGTTACCAACAAAGGTAGAGAAATCTTAATGGATACTAGACAATTGGCTGAATCCTCAAGTCTAAGGGTTGTCTATGGTGACACGGACTCCGTTATGATA
Source organism: Insectozyma corydali (assembly GCA_003706475.3). Lineage (NCBI taxonomy): Eukaryota > Fungi > Ascomycota > Pichiomycetes > Serinales > Debaryomycetaceae > Insectozyma > Insectozyma corydali. Next base: position 220,955 of record PPLL03000013.1, read on the forward strand.
GACACTGGTGCAGATAGCTTCAAAGATGCAATTAAAATAGGTGAACAATTCAAAATACAAGTCAATGAGCGTTATAGATTATTGGAGATTGATATTGATAATGTTTTCAAAAGACTATTACTACATGCAAAGAAGAAATACGCGGCGATGGTTGCGTCAATTGATAAATCTGGTGATGAAGTCTCCAATTTGGAAGTTAAAGGGTTGGATATGAGAAGGAGAGAATATTGTCAACTATCCAAAGATATTTCCACATTTGTATTGATGAAGATTCTATCCGATTTAGATCCAGAACAAGCATTGATTGAAATTTACGATTATCTTGAAGAGATGAAGAATAAAATCAATGCCAATGAAATTTTTGTTGACAAATACAAAATCAACACTAAGCTTTCCAAAGATCCAAAATCATATCCAAATGGGAAATCCATGCCTCAAGTTCAAGTCGCATTGAAGTTGAGAACAGCGGGTAAAGTGATCAAAGCTGGTAGTGTGATCACATTCGTCATCACTGCTCCTATCGATGATCAGGATCACTCCACAGTGGCAGAAAGAGCAAGAGCCATTCAAGTTTTGTTATCGAAAAAATCAGACCTCAAACCAGACCCAATGTACTACCTAGAGAAACAAATTTTTGCCCCCGTGGAGAGACTATTGGAAAGGATAGAAGGTATTGACATGATGAGAGTAGCAAGTGCACTTGGAATAGATACAAAACGGTATGTACTAAGAGTTAAAAACAATATTGGTGCAAATGGCGAAATCGTCCCGTTAGATTCAAACATTACAGATTCTGAAAGATTCAGACAATCGAGTTATCTTGTGTTGAGGTGTAAATGCAACCATGCATTTAGATTCGGTGGTATCTTGCCATCTCATGATTATAAAGTCACATTCAATGGAATAACGTGTTTGAAATGTGAGTATACATTTTCAACGTTAAAATTGACAGCACAATTGGAAACTTTAATTCGTAAGCACATTGCATTGTACTATGCTGGGTGGTTAGTTTGTGATGACGCATCGTGTGGTATTAAAACAAGACAAATCTCAGTCTATGGTAGAAGATGTATTGGGTTATCAGGAAAAGCCATGGATTGCAAAGGAGTAATGAGGTATAATTATACAGACAAGGCATTGTATAATCAGCTATTATACTTCCATTCCATATTTGATATTGAAAAAACCAAGAAACGTCAATTGAGACCAATCAAAGACGTGCTAGAGGAGAATAACACATCTCCCGAATTGCCATTAATAGCACAAGGTCAAATAGATGCGTTAGCTGAACAGAACAGAGATCTTTTCAATAACTGCCAAGAGGTAATAGACAAGTATCTATCTGAATGTGGTCGTCGTTACGTTAATATGAACTCCATCTTTGAAATGATAAATTGAATAAATATATATAATTTTGTAAAATTGGTATGAAAAAAAAAAAAAAAAAGTTTAGATAAACATTGACAATTTATTGTTACTGGTAATGATGAATTTCAATCAACAGCCCTCTAATCTATCCCAGGTGGGTAACCAATCAAACAACCCACAACAGCAACAACAGCAAAAGTTTCCCAATTATGATCAACAAAATCATCCACAACAACAACAAGGTGGACGAATGGGTAACATACCGATGTTAACACCTCAGTTAATACAATCATTGACACCTCAACAAGTGCAAGCGATGAAGAGTCATCCTCAATTCCAAGAGATGATGCGTAATTATATGCAACGGCAGCAATTGCTACAACAACAGCAAAAAACCAATGTAGCTGGCAACATGCCTCAACAGAATTTACAACCACAAATGACGAGAGAACAATTGATGAAGCAACAATTCTTACTTAACCAACAAAGAATGGCTCAAGGTATGTCTAATCTGCAAAATTATCAATATCAACAACCGTTACAGCCACCATTACAACAACAATTGAGTCAAATGTCATCGGGGAACCCCCAGGCTCAATCGATACCACCACAATTACAACAACAACAAGACCAGCAACAACCACAACTATCAAATTTTAAAGGTCCAGGTAGTAGAGTTTCTTCTATTGGCGCAGCATCTTCTGGAATCAATGCCAGTCCACAAATCATACCACCTACGTCTTCATCTTCTGCATCCGCATCAACTTCCGTGGGGGTTTTACCAAATGGAGCTCCCATTAATACTTCCATTCCTGGTGTCTCACCCATGATTCCTGGTCAAACCGCAAGTCAAAGTATTTCGAATACTACCACTAATCAAGTGTCACAAGATGTGTTGAACAAGATAGGGGTGAAACAATTGAGTAGTCCTCATGAATGGTCTGATTTGCTAAAGAAAGAAGGTAAAGATGTGCCTCTTGATACAAAGATCTACGAGAATATAATCGTTAAAGATGCAAATTTCGCGGAAAAATCGTCTAACCAAATAATGGAAACTAAATCGACTATGGACAAGTTAAATAAAGATCTATTGGCATATAATCAGATCAAACAATTGCGAATGAATTCAATTACGTTGTCACAGAAAAATCAGTTGAACAATAGTATATGGGGCGAAGGGTATCAAGGTTACGGGAACGGTATCACCAATTCCTCAACTAAGTTATTGTTTCCCGATAGAGACTATACCGATAAAATGATCAATGATACTGTGTCTAGGAGTGATTCAATGAATAAAACAAGGCAATTGATTCCAATTCGACTCGAGTTTGATCAGGAAAGAGACCAATTCAAATTAAGAGATACATTTTTATGGGATTTGAATGAACAAATCTTGAGTGTTGAGGATTTTACAAAGCAATTGATTGATGATTACAAATTTATACCCCGAGTACATTATGAAACCATATTATCGAGTATCAAAGAACAGATCTCCGACTACCAACAGAAACCAAATAAATCTTTGGGAGAGTTACGTATACCAATCAAGATAGATGTCACTATAAATAATTGCCAGTTGACTGATCAATTCGAATGGGATATTCTCAATGCTGAAGAAAACGACCCTGAAGAATTTGCAAGATCTTTATGTGATGAATTGTACTTACCAGGAGAGTTCTCAACGGCAATTGCTCATTCGATCAGAGAACAATCTCAGATGTATTACAAAGCATTGAATATTGTCGGGTACAGCTTTGATGGCTCACCTGTTCAAGAAGACGAGATTAGAAATAGACTACTTCCTTCATTAAGATTGGTTTCTCAAGATTATCAAGTTGTTGATGATTTTTTCTCCATTTTGAGAAATCCATCAAGCGTGCCGGAATATTCTCCACAATTAATAAAATTGACTCAATTAGAAGTAGAAAGATTGGATAAGGAGATGGAAAGAGAAAGTAGAAGAAAAAGACGACACAATTATAACGAGGATCAACAAACAGTAAGCAATGGACAAAGTAATCCGACAAGTGGAAGCAGTGGAAGATCGTTCACTTCAAGAAGAATTGCAGCTCATGTTGGTCGTGGTAACACAATACCAGATTTATCAGATATACCCAAGACATTTAGAACGCCTGCTCCATCATCCATTTTACCAGGTGGGGTTGATTTAGGTGTGCCTGATATTTATGAATACAATGAAGTGTATATAAATCGATCCCAAGTCAAGAACCCAGACTACATTCCGCCAACACCCGAACCAAAGAACAACAATAGAGTGTTTTACGAGCACGACGTGCTTGAAGGTACATTCAACGTGTCGATAAAGCTACCTGTATAAATATGTACAACTAATGAAACATAGATATAACATACCTTGTAAATTTTGTCACCTGAAAGTTGCGAAATTTAGATCTAGATACTCCACAAATTGAACGATCACACGCAAATTATGAAGTAGTATAAATAATTCTCCACAGATTAATCTTACAATTCATTTCCTTTCTAATGAGTAGATCGAGACCAAAATACGCATTAATTTCAGGTACTTCTTCAGGTATTGGCTATGCTTTAGCAAAAGAGTTCTCCAAGAAAGGGTATAGAGTGTTTGGACTTGCACCGGAATCAGTTATACATTTACAAAAACCATTAGAAGAGCAATTTGGCGTTATATCAATTCCGTGTGACATTACTTCAGTTGCTGATATCGAGAGAGTGGTTGAAATTGTCAAGAAAGAAACTGAGTATTTGGATATTTTGTATAATAATGCTGGAATTGCCACTGGAGCACCAGCTATTGACTCTACACCTCAACAAGTAAACCAGATTTTCCAAGTCAACACAATTGGTCATATAAACATGACTTGTGCTTTGGCTCCATTGGTAATTAATGCTAAAGGTTCAATTGTATTCACTAGTTCAGTGGCTGCTAGGATTCCATTGAGTTGGGCAAGTGTGTATTCTGCGACAAAAGCGGCCATTGATTCTTATGCGGGTACGTTACACTCTGAGTTGGAGCCATTTGGTGTAAGAGTACATAGTGTAATAACAGGAGGGGTAAACACTAATTTGACAGCGAATGAGAAAGCAGAGGATAAGTTGAAGGAATTGAATGGCTCAAAGTATTTTGTCGATGGGTCTATTGAGAGTTTCTTTGAAGCTAAGGATATGTGTGTTAATCACGGTATTCCAACGGACACATATGCCAAACAAGTAGTTAAAAAAGTGAATAAAAAATCAACTAGATTCAACTTGTATGCTGGATCCCAAGCTTATTTGTTACATTGGATGTCACGATTTATTCCTCGTTGGTTAGTTGAGTATCTACTCCAGTGGTTTTTCAAGCAATTGAAACCATTCAGAGCCATTAGAAAACAAGTTAAAGAACAGGATAAAAATCGTAGTGTCTCGTATAGGTAATTGACAATTGTTGATTTTCGTAGAAATGGCTGCAATTTGCAACTATTCTGTGTAGAGTTAATTTTTTCTCGTACCTTTTCTCGTTTTCTACATGAGTCAAACCGAATCGAAAAATTTTCAAATTTAAAAACCAATCTACCCCACGAAACCACCTCCAATGCCTGAGAAAGTATGTTTACCATAAACTTTTTCCAATCAAATAGAATACTAACAATGTTAGAAAGTAGATCCGTTGAAATCATTCATCGCTGGTGGTACAGCTGGTGCAATAGAAGGTGTAATCACCTATCCATTTGAGTTTGCCAAAACCAGACTACAATTGATTGACAAATCGTCGAAAATCTCAAAAAACCCTTTGGTTTTGATCTACACAGTGGCAAAGAACCAAGGAGTGTCGAGTTTATACGTTGGGTGTCCTGCTTTTGTCGTGGGTAACACCGTTAAGGCCAGTGTGCGATTTCTCGGATTTGACTCGATTAAGAATTTATTGAGTGACTCCCAAGGTAAGTTGTCAGGTCCACGAGGTGTTATAGCAGGATTAGGAGCAGGATTATTGGAGAGTGTGATTGCGGTGACTCCATTTGAAGCTATCAAGACTGCATTGATTGATGATAAACAAAGTTCCAAACCGAAATATCAGAATGGAATAATACTGGGTAGTTTCAAATTGATCAAAGATATGGGCTTCAAAGGTATTTACGCTGGTGTCGTACCGGTGAGTTTACGACAAGCGGCAAATCAAGCTGTCAGATTGGGAAGTTATAATCTGATCAAGACCATGATTCAACAATTCCAAGGAGTGAAAGCTAATCAACCATTGAACTCCGTCACCACATTCTTAATTGGTAGTTTGTCAGGGATAATAACAGTGTACACTACAATGCCTATTGATACGGTTAAAACTAGAATGCAAGCGTTGGGGGCAAACAAACTATATTCGTCAACGATAAATTGTTTCATTACAATATTCAAAAATGAGGGTTTATTGACGTTTTGGAAAGGTGCAACTCCAAGATTAGGTAGATTGGTTTTGAGTGGTGGTATTGTATTCACTATATATGAAAAAATGCTCGTGCTATTGAATTAAGTATATAAATTTGAATTACGTATATAAAAATCTAATCATTAGACTATCCTGACCCTTGTTGTTCTTGAGGTTGTTCTTGAGGTTGTTCTTGTGTGACAATATTTGTATTTGGATTTAGTATTACTTTTTCCAATTGTTTCACTCTGTAATAATCAACGATGGATTTCAATATTATAAATAAGCCAAAAGATATCAAACCGTAAGCTACATAGGGCACCTTATTCGAAGTGTCAATCCAATTTTTTCTTTCATTATAATTTTCATTGTTTATCACGATACTTGATTTATAATTATCGATGATACCTTTAATTTTTGTATTTTTATTTATATCAAAATCATTTGGATTATTGGGGATGATTTTGTTTGGTATTTGACTGGAAGAACCAAAATTCGACGGTATAAGGTTCCATCCGTACAAAATCAAATTTATCCCCAAACCAGTTCTAGAGCCTTGTTTTGAGGCATGTGACGTATGTAGTAAGTAACATAGAATAAACCCCACGAATTGAAAAGCAACGGTAACCAATGCATTCCACACAAAGTTTGCTATATTCCCCACTGGTAAACCCTGGACAAATACTTCATCCTCATACATGGGGCTAATCATGGTAGATTCCCAATATTCTGGACTAGAATCGGCTGCTGCTTCTTCATAAGTTGGCGGATGGATCTCTTGTTCTTGTCTAGTGGATTCAGTGTCTGGTTTAGCCATGAGATTTCGAAAAACCCCGTCGGTGCCTTGGCCGATGAATCTTCCGGGTACATTACTTTGCAATCTTCCTGTGACCAATCCATTATTTAATCGCTCGTATGTTTGTTTAATTGGGATGAAGTGATGAATAAATCGTGTCAATCTATCTCTAGTAGATAGCCGTGATGATGATGATGATGATGACGTGGAAGATGCACGTTGTGCTTCTAAATCTGAGGACGTGTGGGCGGATGACCCTTCTATTGGAACCTGATCTTCCTCTGTTATCTGTAGATCATTAGAGCTCAGTGCGGACTCTATTAGACTTGAGCTATCATCGTCTGTGGATATCTAGTTGTATAGTTAGTAATTTGAATCTATAAGCCCACATTGACACAGCCCAAGGATGAACCTCCATGAGCTCAAGCATTCGCAAATTGATGGGTATCACATACTTTATGATAATTTGTCATTACAAATGTACAGTTTCAACTATGCTATGATGATGTGAATGGGTATGAAAACAAAAATGATTGATATTAGTTTAGTAGTAAAGATTTAGATTTGTAGGTCTATTTTTATCAGAAAAAAGTTAAGTTTCAAAAGCCAAGTAAATAATAATGTATATTTTTTACACCCAAAAAAAAGATTAATCAACATTGATTATATTCATAAAATTTACTGTCATAGTAATTGCAAACATATCATAAGAATCTTGTAATAGAACTAAAATCAAAGGTATATTGTTATTTTCTCTGTTTAGAGACGATCGGGATTTGCAACTTGCAATACTTTTCGAGGATAGTCCGTTTCGTCTACTAATGATCCTTCACTCAATCTTCTTCTACCCATCATTACCGGATTTAATCTGGGGTCGGTGAATGCATTTGCATTTGTGGTTTTGCTTCTCCCTAGGGAAACATTTTTATTTGAATTATTGTTGAAATCCGTTATACTTGAGTTATTGTCAACCAAGTCATCATGCGGATGGACGAATGGATTGGTCATTGGCATTTCCAATGGGTTTTGTTTGTTGGCTTTTCGTGAACCTTTGGTAGAGTTATTTGTTCTATTGATGAATCCATTATTTGAATACTTGTCGTCGTAAAATTCTTCTTCATCATCGTATTCGTCATCATCGTGATTTTTCTTGTATCTGAGGAAAAAGAATATAGCAGCCGCTATCGCAGCGATTCCCGCTACTCCTCCAACTACTCCTCCTATTATAGGAGCCAAATTTGAAGATTTGTTTTGTGAATTTGACGATGCTTCTGTAGTAGTAGAAGATGAAGATTCTGTTGTTGTAGAAGAAGAGTCGGTAGATGAAGCAGAAGGGTTATTAGAATGAGTAGAATCACTGGTTTCAGAAGCACTTTGTGTGATTGTTGAGTATATGACTGAACCGTTGTCGTGGGATATAGTAGAAACCACTACTTGGGTACTTCTTTCTTGATTAGTTTGTGAATTTCCTTCAGTGGAGGATACTGAGGGGCTATTTGTTATTGATGATGTATTGGAGGTTTCACTATCAGATGATGTTGATTGGGTTGTGGAAGAGGGAGAGTTACTGGAGGAGGCAGAGGCACCACTGCCGGAAGCAGAGCTTGAACTTCCTCCATTTGAAGAGCTTTGTGCATTGTTGTTTGAGTTCATTGATTCATAAAGTGAATAGGAGTCGTCATCACCACACATTTCTTGACCATAGCCAGGGCAAGGTGTGTTGCAACTCGAAGACGATTCTTGATTCGAGCTAGCAGGCAATGAGTTCAAACATATGCATTCTTCTCCTTTTACAGCAACATAATTACTTGAGCCACATTGAGCTAGACAATATCCCGAGGATTGATAGTTGTAGGTACCTTTGGAAGTGCCTCCACTAATAGATGAATAACAGCCCAAATTTCTGCCAGGAGCATAGTAGTCAACAGCTGATATGCAGTAAAGTAAGGATGCGATGATAAATGCTGAATTTAGGTTGAATAACTGCATTTTGAATGTAGACGCTAGTATGTTGAAGATGATGGAATGTCAAAATTAATAGTAGAGGTATAAGTTAAAACGAGTGGATGATGATAAATGGTTTGGGTATGGTTTTAGAACGTAGTTCAAAATGGAATGAAGTGGAATTAAATTAAAATGAAGTGAAATTTTGTTAGGAAAGATAATTATATAATGGAGTATGGAATGGTGAGTTGCAATTGTTGATGATTGTGAGTAGTATAAGGAATGTGAAGATGGGGTATATGTTGGTTATGGATGGTGGATATATGGTTGTAGTAAGTAAAGTAATGTTGATGGTAGGTTAAAATTTTTAATTAAAAGGGAGAAAAATTAAGAAAAAAAAAAATTAAAATGAAAAAGTAAATGTCGCGTCGAATACAGATATAATGACACGATAAAAATGGATATTTTTGGCATCAAAATGGAACCAAGATTATGGACCTAGAATCACTACTTTTTCTCTCCATTCCTTAGATTTATTCATTGAGACCCATTTGATTCCAACCATCGATTTTCACCATGTTTGGTACAATAAACTATAGAGATATAGTTTATCTTATTTTTATTGGATTTGTAATTATCACTGTATTAAAATGTCCATTACTAAGTCACTGTTATCAGTTTGGTAATGAAACAAGCTTATTTTTGTAAATTGTATCCTGAAACAACACAAAGCTTATATTGTATAGACCCCCATTATTTGATTAATACCAATTGAGTTTTGTGTTGTTCTAATGTTCCTGAACAATAAATGCAACTAACGTTATTATTATCTGGTTGATTCATATGGCCAAATGTAGTAAAAAAAAATGATATTGAGGCCAGACCAATTATTATTATTGTTCTATTGTGATACGATAGATTCAGATTTCATTTTCTTTTTTTTCGCGTGCTTTAACTTTTTTTTTCAAATCAATAGATTTTTGCTTTGTTTCGAAAGCTTCATATATAAACAATAACACAAAACTAACATTATGAAACAAAACTCAGTTGATTCAAAACTTATACTTTAAATGGAATATAGTGTGTCCAATTTACACCAATTCGGTTAATTTGTTTGTTCAATTACGTTCATTACTTCGTTATAGATACTACTAATCCTATTAACCGCTTTTACTTATTTTGATTCTGATTCTTGACTAATACCTTCTCATCTAATATTATACAATTCCTCATATACTCTTTACTAGTCAATACTAACTCATAGTACATTAAATACTTTGGTCTGGGTCTTTTCTTATATAACGATGACGATGGATGTAGATATATTGGTATTCCCGATTCATCGCCCGCTTTAGCATTGGACCCCAATTTCATTTTAATATAATGTTGACCATTGGTATTCAATTTCACTATGTTATTGAAAAATCCACTCATTAAACACTTTGTAATCATCTCCATTTTTACTCTGTCATGCTCATTCCTGTTTTCAATTTCGCTCTCATTTTCAGTCACTACTATACCAATCTTTTTTGTCAAGTTAAATAACTGCTCATACACATTTTTCACTCTCCTCATCGTCTTATATTGAATAAAAAAATCTTGACACCATTGCTTAGAATACTGATTGGATTTCCATTGTTTATAAATGTTCAACAACACAAAATGATCTCCCATTTCGGGCTCTGATTTAAACTGTTGTTGTCTTTTCTCAAACATCTCTTTCTGGTTCTTAGGTACAAAGTATAATGTACTCAGTTCTCCCAACATGGAAATCATCATCAATATATCATTACTACAATGAAATTTCTCACTCGTAATAATGCATTTTGTCAATATTGGGTTTATAGGAAATTCACTCATTTTCCTACCTGTTTTAGTCAATTTCCCCACTGAGTTCAATGCGCCTAAGGAATATAACAAATTTAAAGTCTTTATAATGTTTTCTTTACTTGGAGGGTCTAAAAATTCAAAATTTAACAAATCATTTATACCCAAACTCAATAATAATAATATTATCGAGATTAAATTGATTCTTTGTATTTCGGGTTGTTGGTTAGTCTCAAACTCCGAGTCAAACGATTCTTTGGTAAAGAGTCTAAAACATTTTCCTGGTCCAACTCGTCCTGCTCTACCTGCTCGTTGATCACAATTGGCCTTTGAACACGGAACAACTACCAAAGAGTCCATGTTATTCATGGCATTATACACGTTTTGCTTTACGTATCCCGGATCAATGACAAAACTTACCCCAGGTATGGTGATGGAAGTTTCAGCTATATTGGTGGCCAAGACTATTTTACGATGGTTTGGTGGAGTGGTTTCAAAAATCTTTTGTTGTAGATCCGGTGGCAAGTTTGCATAAATCGAGCAAACATATAACTGCAGTGTCAATTGTGACTTCACCTTGTTTATAGCATCATTTAGCATCTCTTGTAATTGTTCTATTTCCTCTTGTCCTGTTAAAAACACTAATATATCACCCGGGAGTGGTTGAGTCAAATGAATTTGAAATATTGTGGTCAAACAAGCTTGCAAATAATTTGCTTCTGGCTGTTTTGTATAGTGTATCTTAACTGGGAATCTCCTACCTGGGATATTCAAAATTGGAGCACCATTGAAAAAATCAGAAAACTTTTTTGCATTTATCGTAGCTGATGCAATTATGATTTTAATATCTTTGCGCACTGTAGATATATCTTTCAATAAACTTAACAATATTTCAGTTGAAATTGTTCTCTCATGTGCTTCATCAATCATGATACAACTATATTTCGACAATTTTGAGTCAGTTAAAAATTCTCTCAATAACATACCATCAGTTAAATATTTTAAATAAGTTTTGGAATTAGAATTATCATCAAATCTAATGGTATACCCCACCTCGTCACCTAATTTCACTCGTAGTTCTTGTGCAACTCTAGTCGCAACACTGGTGGCGGCCACTCTTCTAGGCTGAGTGCACCCAATGATGAATTTTCCATTCGAAGTGTAACCTGCTTCGTATAAATATTGTGGCAATTGAGTTGTTTTACCCGACCCAGTCTCACCAACAACAATCAAAACTTGATTTTGTTCAACAACGGTTAAAAACTCCAGTCGGTATTTATAAACCGGTAATGATTTTTTCACCTCTTCAATCTCAACTAGTTCGTTAGATACTTGTTGTTCAGTATTATCTTGTTCGTCTCCTGATAATTCTTCATCTTGTTCATAATCGACATATTGAGATTTATCAAAGACAAATTCGTATTCATTTTGTTCAAGTCCATTCCCAACTTGAATTTTATCATCATTTATCAATGTCAACTGTTGAGCTTTTTCAAATTGTTCGTTTTCCCAATTGACTGTTTTATACCCCTTTTCGGAACCTTTTTTCAATAGATTCGACTTCACCTGCTTTTCTTGAGGCATTGCATATTCAGATGATCTTACATTATTATTGTATAATTTGTTCTGAAGATGATTCAATTTTGATTGTTCTGAAATTGATAAGTAATCTTTATTCTCGAGTTTATCAATTTGGGAAATTAGTCGTTGTGAATGGTTATCCTCTTGATTTGTCAATTTAATTTCCTTTTGTCTTGGTTCGGTTAATGTGTTGTCCTCTGTATCATCCTCTTGGTATTTTCTCCTCCTTCCACCTCGACCACTTTGTACATCCATGATGTAATGTTTCGATGATCTGCGCAGAAACAAAAAAAAAATACCTGAAATCCCCTTGGATCACTCTTCATTATGTCTGAAATCAAACAACGGAGACTGAGTCGAATATCCCAAAGTGAAAACTCATCATTCATAAGCATCCCAATTGAGCATCTCCCCCCTCATCCCCTAGATGATCATGTGGAATCTACCCCACCAACCGTGTCTCACAGTTCCATTGAGAAGTCCAGTTATATCCCACCATGGACCGAGCCTTATATCATTGGAATAGCGGGCAATTCAGGAAGTGGAAAAACGTCAATTAGTCAACAAATCATCCAGCATATTAATCAACCATGGACAGTTCTATTAAGTTTTGATAATTTCTATAATCCATTGAATGAAACCGAAAGTAAGCGGGCGTTCCAAAATGATTTTGATTTCGATTGTCCCGATAGTTTGGATCTCGATTTGTTAGTCAATGTAGTAGAGGAATTAAAACGGGGGTCAAAGGTGAATATACCTGTGTATTCATTCACTTCGCATAATCGTACAAATAAGACTAATACCATCTATGGGGCTAATGTGATTATAATCGAAGGGTTATATGCGTTGTATGATCCTAGATTATTATCAATGATGGATTTAAAGATATATGTAGACACAGATTTGGATGTTTGTCTAGCTAGAAGATTGACTAGAGATATCTTATATCGTGGTAGAGATTTGAAAGGGGCAATTAAACAATGGGAAAACTTTGTCAAGCCCAATGCAGTGAAATTCCTTAACCCGACTAGTCAAAATGCCGATTTGATCATTCCTAGAGGGTTGGATAATACCATTGCGATAAATTTAATGATTAAACATATCAGGAACCAATTGGCGGTGAAGAGTAAAAATCACCTAATTAATTTAAAACAATTGGGAAAGTCAATAAAAAATTTCAATATTGATAATTATAACAATATCAATGTGTTGCCCGTGACTAATCAAACAAAAGTCATAAATTCAATTTTATTCAATGAGACTACAAACAGAGACGACTTTATCTTCTATTTCGATAGAATAGGGACATTATTGATTGAATTCAGTCAACAACAAATGGTTACAACAATTGAAAAAAAAGTATATTGCGCCAATGATCAAATGTTTGATGGAGTGGAAATGAATCAAGTATCAATTGCCATAAATATAATTCGAAGTGGGGATTGTTTTATGAAGTCTTTGAAGAAAACTTTCCCTGATATAATCATAGGTAAGTTATTAATTCAATCTGATTCAAGAACTGGTGAACCACAATTACATTTCGAAAGTTTACCTGATTTCAAAAAGATAGTGTCTGAAAATAAACGATTTAAACAAAAGATAATGTTATTTGATTCACAATTAATAAGCGGTGCTGGTGCAATCATGGCAATACAAGTGTTATTAGATCATGGACTCGATCAAAATCAAATAGTATTGGTTTGTTATCTAGCTACTGAGATTTCCATTAGACGTATATTACACGTTTTCCCCAATGTTAATGTAGTCATTGGGAAGTTGTCAAGTATGGAAAACAATGGTAAATCCTGGTACAATCAGGAAGAATTTTTGGATGGCTCTTGGCCATTTCGAAACAGATTTATCGATAGTTTATATTTCGGGACTTGATAATTCATATACATTTGGCTCGTTATTCACACCCCTTATATACATTTTGGCTCTTCAAACTTTAAAGCTATTGAATTTCGTCTATGGTGGTTTTTGAACTGATATTGATCTAGATTGAATAGATCTCGCTTTGCCATTGCCGGTTCGGTATTGCTCGGTCTCATTCGAGACTCATGATTGGACTTGAAACTTTGATGAGTTGGGTTATATTTAACAAGTTTGATCTCCTCGTTGAAATTGCATAGGTCGCAAATTGATATTCGACGACGATTATTCAATTGGTAATTATTATCATTGTCTTCATCTTTGATTTCTAGATTGCCAAGTGGGATATCTGGTAAGGATGCGGATTTTGGAAGTTCTTCATGGTTATATGTAGGTAAACCTTCAGGTTCAAAGTTTGGATCTGATTTAATGTCATTGGTGGTTGGTCCAGAGTCATTGTTGTATAATAAAAATGCATTCAATGGATTGTTGAACCCTTCTTGTATAGGAGACTCAATAGCTAAAGAGCATTTCCGATGATGCTGTTGTTCCATTGGCTGTGAATCCATTTCGTTATAGTTTATAGTGAATTATAGTTGACAAAGAATCTGTAATGAAACTTATGATATGCCGAGTATTGTAAAGATTTTATAAGTGGTAGTAACTGAATTGAGGTTTTGTGTTGGGAATTAAATTTTGATAGAAGGACTAAATTGAAGTGTAGGGTTCTGAAAGAATGTTGGGGAATGGTAATAGGTGATAACAAAATGGTATGATTCTGGTACAAATATATATAAATTTTTTTGCTAAACGTAAAAAAGAAAATAGAAATCACTGAGATTAAGGGGTAAGTAATACTCATATCACCAAAGAAATAAGAGAATGTTACAATTCCATTATCAAATGATTACAATAGATAAGTCAGAATTACTCAACGTTGAAACAGCAAAAGAAAGCTAAACCAAGTATAATTTACGTTCTACCCCAGTTGTAATCTGTTTTATCTGTGGAGAAGCAGAATAATACTTTACTGTACATAGCAAAACAAGTAATAAAGCCACTTCTCATCCTTCAAGATATATAATTTTCCACAGGAGTCATAAAACGTTTGGTTTACGATGGAAGAATCAATATTTTTAGATGAGCAGCAATTGATTCTTGAAAAGCATCAATTCTATTTTTTCGTTTATTTCTTTTTAAATTTGGCTGCAAAATTGGTAATGTTACATTTAGATATGAATCTGGGTCCACAAACATTAAATATTTTGTGGTTATCAGATCGTCGATTTGTCGCAAATTCGTCTTCAGTATAATGTAGTGAGACATTACATCCTTCAATAATATTACAAAGTCTTCTAAGTTAGTGCCTGTTGTTTCCATTTTTATAAAAATTAGCGTAAAAGCGAAAATTACTAACTAGCGCAGAACATTAATATAATCATGATTTATGCTCATCGTTCGTCGCCCTAGTCAATTTATTACGTACTAACTCATATACAAAACATCCTTCTTTCTTGGCTGTTCATGGAACATACGGGTCTAGAGCCAAAAAAGTTCGAGTATCCGCGTAAAGAATATTCGACCTTTTTTTTGCGAAGTGCCTACACAGTAGCTTTACAGATCGTACGAGTACATGCCGCAGAAACTTATCAAAACTTTTTACTTCGATACCAAACGATAGACAATACCATAAATATCCAAATTCTTACCTTAAAATGGTTAAAAGTTGCTAACAACGTAACTTAATCAAGTCATCATATAAATCAAAGCACATTGACTCCAGTTAACACTTTAATTTACGAAGACTATCCAGCGGGGATTACCGATCGTAAAAAATTGTATAACGAAGATATTCAGGGAAAGAATCACAGTGTCAAACAATTGTCTCGAGTCATGGAAAACTTCACATACTGACAGCTTGACGGAGAAGATTGTAGATAACAAAATCCTCGATATTACGTTACTGGGAATGCATGACACTGGGAACAATGAGTAGAGCAAAACCGACGAATTACCTTCGTTGTACAACGATACAAATAACAAGAATGAAGAAGAACACAATCTTATATTACAAAACCACGATCACGGTCCTAGTTTCGGTGGAAAACAGAAAACATGCAAATAAGGACATAACCGCTATAGCCTGTAAAGATCATTAGGCACTGACGCATTACTATCAGTTAAACCGACAGTTATCAAGGGTCCACGAACAGGCGCTGACGTATCATTATCAGTTCAAACGTTCAACAGCTGGATGTATATAGAAAAGATTTTAACAAAGCAGGAAGACGTAAATGAAATTAGAATCACAAACAGAAGGTGAAAGACTTTATAATAACGTCTACAAAATTGTGGAACATGAAATTGCATTCAAACTCAATCAAATTACAGTTTCGATTGCACCATTTAAAGTTTAGGTTCACAATAAGTTATTTTTTTAATATCCAAACTATAGTCTCTCTCACAATTTCCCAAGTAATAAAAGTCATTTTAAAATAAGAAACTTGACTTTTTTTGACAGAACGACAGGTTATGTTCTAAAATCTTTGATCAATCAAAGTTGAAGATTCTTACTACTTGCAACTAGGATGTATCACTGAGCTCGATTGTATGATATAGGCATTACCTTAAAAATTCTCTATCACTATGTCTTAACTGGTCAATGATGTTTCAAGTGAGTTCGGAGATATAAGTCCCCTGTTTTAACTGTTCAAACCGCTTATCGCTGGATTCGGAAATATAAGTCCAGGTATTTTTTTCTTTAGATCAATAATGTAAGGCATAAGGCATTTTGACGGGTAAATTCTACCCCAAAGATGATTAATTAACCTAGTAAATATAAATTTGACACTGCTCGTGTGATTTGTTAGTGGTGAATTCATTTATCCGCTTGTGCAGTACTAACTTAATCCACTATTTGACTGAATAGCGAAATTATACTAAACTTGAATCACAGAGCTCTAGAATAAGTGATCAATTAACCATTCATTATCAGTTTTATTTTTATCACTTGTGTTCATTCAAAGTCCCACTCTTTTTCCCAATTGTTGATTGTTACCCCATATTTCAACTTATCAACAACTTTTGACCAGAAAAAAAAATAAGTGAGTCAATCGTTATCAATCAACACTTTCGTAACCAGCTTATATCTACACTAGATTGGATTAGCCACCATGATAAATATATTTAAAGCGACGCAATCTCATTACAGACTCATCATAAGATTGTACTCAACATTTAAACCAGCCCCACCTTTAACAATTCAAGATATCAATCAGTCGACAGTCGAGGCCAAATATGCTGTTCGTGGTAAAATACCTATCATAGCCGAGGGTTTAAACGATTTAATAAAACATGAGCCTTCAAGCCATGGATTGCCCTTCAACAAGATTATCAATGCAAACATAGGGAACCCACAACAATTGGAACAACAACCATTGACTTGGTATAGACAAGTATTGTCTATTTTACAGTATCCAGAATTAATCCACAACAAGCAAGGACTATTCCCAAAGGACGTGGTAGAAAGAGCTAAAATCATTTTACAACATATCGGCTCACTAGGTGCTTACTCTCAATCGCAAGGAGCTCCATATATAAGACAATCCATAGCTGAATTTATTACCAAGAGAGACCACGGGTACACCTCAGATGCAAACAATATCTTTTTAACTAGTGGTGCATCTACAGCTGTTTCGTATTTATTACAAATATTATCATGCGATGCAAATTCGGGATTCTTGATCCCGATACCACAATACCCATTATACACAGCTACAATTGCGTTGAATAATGCAAAACCGATTGGTTATTATCTTGATGAGTCCAATCATTGGTCTACTAGTCCCAAGGAAATCCGTCAATTGATTATCGATAATCAAAAAAAGGGCGTTAATATAAAAGCGTTAGTGGTGATTAACCCTGGTAACCCAACTGGATCAATTTTGTCTCCTCAAGATATGATTGAGTTAGTGGATATAGCTGCTGAGTACGGTCTTGTTTTAATTGCAGATGAAGTTTATCAAGAAAACATCTTTAAAGGAAAATTCATTTCATTCAAACGTATTCTATCCGAATTGGTTGAATCGGAACCTGAAACTTATAAAAACGTCCAATTGGCATCTTTGCACTCAACTTCTAAAGGAGTCAGTGGAGAATGTGGCCAAAGAGGTGGATATATGGAATTGATTGGGTTCAAACTGGAAGTTAAAGAGATTGTATTCAAATTAGCATCAATCAATCTATGCTCAGTCGTAAGTGGTCAAGCATTGATGGAATTGATGATCAATCCTCCTAAACCCGGTGATGAAAGTTATGAATTATATAAATCAGAAACCAATGCCATTCATCATGATTTGGAAACAAGAGCTGAATTGTTGTATGAAGCATTCGGAGAAATGGAAGACATCTATTGTGATAAACCGATGGGGGCGATGTATATTTTTCCAAAATTGGATTTCGTCCCATCCAAGTTTTCAAAGTTGTTTTCTAGAGCCAAGAATTCCAAGTTGGAAATTGATGATATTTATTGTATTGAGTTGTTGGAAAACACTGGTATTTGTTGTGTTCCAGGTAATGGATTTGGTCAGAAAAAAGACACCTACCATTTGAGAACTACTTTCTTACCTCCTGGTAAAGAATGGATAGAAAGATGGACAAGCTTTCATAAAGAGTTTATAAAAAAGTACAAGAGTTGAATTTACGTAACTTGCTTCTTTTGATAGCAGCCTGTTTGAAATCTAACGATAGAGGTCAATGATGTGTAGCTCTGAGTCTCATACCTAAATGTAAACCGATCATTGATCGAAGTTTCGTAGAGCTTCATAAGGAAAACTCTTAAAACGCCTCACTCATTCAGAAGGAAATGATAATTATTTTTTAAACGCCTGTTTATACTGAAAATAATAATTTGATAATTACTCCTTGTATCCTAATCTTTGATTAGAACTCATCAGTCATCCAACAATGTTCAATATTCTCCTATGTTGTAAACGCCTGTTGATTTTGAATATAATCATACATTTCATCACTCTTGTATTGTCTAAGAAGTATGAACAAGCGACGATGGTGTTCTCAGCGTCAAAAATTTGCTCCATTGAATCATAGATCACTTAATCAAATTCCAACATGAATTACTTTTTAAAGTGCATTGTAATCGATATTAGTTTTGATAACTTCCATACTGTTTAATTTGGAGTATTGCGCAAATTGTGAATTGGAACTATTTGATCACAAATACCCAAAAATATTGTTACAGACTTTGAGTATAAGCTATGAAAAGAATCAAATTATAAATAAATACTATAAACTATTAATTTACAACAAACTAACACAATCGTTTGATAAGTAAATTTCAGTGATTTTCTCTATTACATTCACGATCTTACTAATCGACTCTACAGGACTAAACACAACATGATGCGATCAAATTCGGGACTCACTCATCACAGACAACCGATCATGCTTAGTTGATGATTGTTGCAATTTGAGAAGTTTGATTGATATTCTAATGGATGTTCGTAATATGCAATTTCTAGGCAGATAACGAAGATAATTTAGAATTTTGCATTGGTGTTTGATAAATTTTTAGTTATTTTCATTCCAGATAATTTATCAAGAAAAATACAATCTGTACTTATCATGTTGCAAAATAATAATATCAAGCGTGAACTAATTCACATATTCAAATAACCATGAAAGGTTCAAAAGGTCAAGTTGTTAAATCAAACAACTTTAGACATTTTTCCTATCAATGATTATTCAACAATTGATCTTCTTCCTCAGTTGGTTTCTCAAAGTAATTGCGATTGTCATTGATACTGATGCGGTTGAAAATGGCGAAAATTTTGCACATGTCAATTTAGATATAAGGGCAACCTATATAGTTATAGATCCGTTACGGCGGGAATTGACGAATGAAATGTGGATTACTGAACAAGGAGTGTTTATCTTAATTACAAATAGAAATGGTCTATTCTACTATTTTGCTTGGTCTAACACTGGATACTACGAAAATTATGGAACGTTTTATGTTTTGGATAGTAGTGATACGACAAAAAACGGTTTTTATTTGTATCCACCTACTTTCTTAAATGAAGGTACATTCGAGTTTGTTTTGCAAAATGAAGTTGAGTCATCGGGATACAATTTCATAGTTGACTCAAACTTTATCAACAATGGAGTGATGAAATTTTCCGCAGCCTCAGAGGATTTTGAAGAAGGGAAAGTACAATTTAGAAATGGAGGTTTGCTAAATGAAGGTTCTATTTGTTTAATTAATTTCCATGCTTATTTTAATAGACCACCAGATGGTCTGGGTTGTATTGTCTTGAGAAATTCCATTGCCAGATTAGTGTCCACCATAGCAATAGCCAATGACATTTATATTTTTCTATTTGATGGAGATTCATTTGTATACGAAGCACTTGATTTCCAACATTTGTCTGTTATAATCTATGGATTTCAAAGTGGAAGTCGAATAGTGTTGAATGACATAATCTCCTCATTTACTTACGATCAAAGCACCGGTATACTTTCATTAGTTTCAGGTACAACGACTAAAGTTTATGATATTGGTACGAGCTATG
The DNA here is from genome assembly GCA_003706475.3 of Insectozyma corydali. Classification (NCBI taxonomy): domain Eukaryota; kingdom Fungi; phylum Ascomycota; class Pichiomycetes; order Serinales; family Debaryomycetaceae; genus Insectozyma; species Insectozyma corydali. The sequence goes on from PPLL03000013.1 coordinate 241,329, forward strand.
ATCTGTCCATGTTTGAACTCACTAGTGTCTATAACTCAAATGGTTATGATGCTGTCATTTATAGGGGACAAGTTCCACTAGAATCGCGAATTCTTCCCGATACATGTCTCGCGTGTGGTATTCCATCGGTTGACTATAGTGGAGTAAATGAAGGGTATGCAAATTATATAGGTGATGAATTTGAAAGTATTTATATGGCAACGTCGGATGCAGCTGGGGTGTGGTATAATACTACTATTGCAGCTCGAGAAACAGTGACTATCACAACAACAGCAGATACATATACTACAACTCAAACTTATCTTTACATATACTCCATAGAGAATTACAAGGTAGTCACTGAAACGGTTCTTTTAACAGAAGCATTGAGTAGTGTGAATACTTTAATCACTTACGAAACTGAGTACATGGGGCTGACAAGAACGGTTACAGCTTATATTTTTCAAAGAACGGACGATATTGGTGATTGGATATTCATGCTGGACGACAACTTGCTTGAGCTTGAAACTGTGACAACAAGAATTACCAATGAGGAATCTATCAATGATGTGGAAATAATAGGATATTCTTATGCTGCTGGAGTTTACTATATTACAAGCACTTTAGACGATCCCACCGCCTCAACTCAAACGAACGTCGTAAATGATAGAACAGAAGTTGTTATGATTACTTCAAATGAGGAGAATTGGTGGTATACAACAACGTCAACCATTTCAAGATCGTCATATACATACACTACAGTTTTGTCAGATGAGAATGGAGCTGGTACAGCAACCCATATTGTTAGTGCCAACCAAGATGAAAATGATGAATGGATCACTCAAACATCGTACCATACCCCTAGTCATGTGACTAGCTTACTCGCAATTGAAACGGACGTTGATGATGAGACAAGCACTGTCACTGCATTACATTATGAATATTTGGCAGAGGATGGGGATTGGGTAACTGCAACCGATACTGATTTGTTATCAATTGAAACCTTTACCACGAGAGTTGTGGTAACCGACGATGGTGGTGAACAAACAAGAGATGCTGAAATCGTAGAGTATCAATTTGCTATAGCCGGTAATTACTACGTCACGAATCTACTCGATGACCCTATAGCTGCTACACAAACTAATGTCATCGATGATAAGACTGAAATTGTCATGGTCACATCTGATGAACACAATTGGTGGTATACAACTACATCAACCGTTCCGAGATCTTCATATACATATACCACGGTCCTTGCAGACGAAAATGGAGCTGGCACAGCTACTCATATTATTAGTGCTAACCAAGATGAAAATGATGATTGGATTACTCAAACATCGTACCATACCCCTAGTCATGTGACTAGTTTGGTGACGATAGAGACCACGGTAGACGAAGATGTAAGTAGTCAAACAGCTTTGTATTATGAATATTTGGTAGAAGGTGGTGACTGGGTGACAGCGACTGATACTGACTTGATATCAGTGGAAACATCAACGTCCAGAGTGGTTGTAACCGACGAAGGTGGCGAGCATACTAGAGATGCAGAGATTGTTCAATACCAATTTGCAATTGCTGGTAGTTATTACATCACCAACTTATTAGACGACCCAATAGCATCTACTGAAACTAAAGTCATCGAAGATAGAACCGAAGTTGTTATGGTCACGTCAGATGAGGAGAATTGGTGGTACACCACTACATCAACCGTTCCAAGATCTTCATATACCTACACCACGGTTCTTACAGATGAAGATGGAGCTGGTACAGCAACCCATATTGTTAGTGCCAACCTAAATGAAAATGATGAATGGATCACTCAAACATCGTACCATACCCCTAGTCATGTCACCAGTCTAATCACAATGGAAACTACGGTAGACGAAGTTGTAAGTAGTTACACAGCTTTACATTATGAGTTCTTGGTAGAAGGTGGTGACTGGGTGACAGCGACTGATACTGACTTGATATCAGTGGAAACATCAACGTCCAGAGTGGTTGTAACCGACGAAGGTGTCGAGCGTACTAGAGATGCAGAGATTGTACAATATCAATTTGCAATAGCTGGTGATTATTACATTACCAATTTGTTAGACGATCCAATAGCATCTACTGAAACTAATATCATCGAAGATAAAACCGAAGTTGTTATGGTTACATCAGATGAAGAGAATTGGTGGCACACCACTACATCAACAATTTTAAGATCATCATATACTTATACTACAATTCTTACAGACGAAAATGGATTTGGCACAGCTACTCATATTGTAGGTGCTAATCAAGATGAAGATGAAGATTGGATTACTCAAACATCGTACCATACACCAAGTCATATAACTAATTTGCTCACAATTGAAACCGAGGTTGGCGGTGACACGAGTTTTTACTCTGCATTACATTATGAATATTTGGCAGAGGATGGGGATTGGGTAACTACAACCGATACTGATATGTTATCAGTAGAAACATCCACAACAAGAGTAGTTATATCTGATGAAAGTGGCGAATACATCAAAGATGCAGAAATTGTTCAATATCAATTTGCCATGGCTGGTACTCATTTCGTCACCAATTTGTTGAATGACCCGATAGCGTCTACTGAGACATTAATTGTTGACAATGGTATAACTGAAGTTGTCATGGTCACATCAGACGAGGAGAGCTGGTGGTATACAACTACATCAACAGTGCCAAGATCATCTTACACTTACACAACTGTGTTGTCAGATGAGAACGGATTTGGTACAGCTACTCACATGATTGGTGCTAATCAAGATGAAAATGAGGCTTGGATAACTCAAACCTCTTATCATACTCCAAGTCATATCACTAGTTTAATCACGATAGAACCTGATGCTGGGGAAGATACAAATAGTTACACTGCTTTACACCATGAATATTTGGACGAATACGGTGACTGGGTAACGACGACCGATACCGATTTGTTATCAGTAGAAACATTCACATCGAGAGTAGTTATAACTAATGCAGGTGGCGAATACATCAAAGATGCAGAAATTATTCAGTATCAATTCGCCTTGGCTGGTGTTTATTCTATCACCAATTTGCTTGAAGACCCGATCGCTTCTACAGAAACAACTATTGTTGATCAAGATTTAACCGAGATTATTATGGTAACTTCAGACGAAGAGAACTGGTGGTATACGACCACAACCACAGTCCCGAGGTCATCATACACATACACATCAGTGTTAGCTGATGAAAATGGAGTTGCAACAGCCACGCACATTGTAAGCGCTAATCAGGATGAGAGCAACGAATGGATCACCCAAACCTCCTATCATACTCCAAGTCAAGTTACCACTTTGATTACTATTGAGACTACTATAGACGAAGATGTAGGTAGGTATACAGGATTACATTACGAATACTCAGAAGAAGGCGGAGACTGGATTACGACAATTGACTCAGAGTTGATATCCGTAGAGACCTACAGTGCGAGAGTAATTTTGACAGATGAAGGTGAAGTTTACACCAAAGATGCGGAAATTTTACAATATCAATTTGCTTTAGCTGGATACTATTACATCACCAACTTATTAGACGACCCTACAGCAGCTACTGAAACTAATGTTGTCGAAGATAGAACCGAAGTTTTCATGGTCACATCAGATGAACAAAATTGGTGGTACACAACTACATCAACAGTGTCAAGATCATCGTATATATATACGACAGTTTTGTCGGACGAGAACGGATTTGGTACAGCTACTCATATTGTGAGTGCTACTCAAAATGAAAATGAAGACTGGATCACTCAAACATCGTACCATACCCCAAGTCATGTGACTAGTTTGATCACATTAAAGACTGGAACGGAAGATGAATCCAGTAGTGTTACGGCATTGCATTATGAGTATTTAGACCAAAACCTGAACTGGGTGACTGCCACTGATTCAAACTTAATGACGCTTGAAACATATACCTCGAGATTAGTTATTTCAAATGAAGATGGTGAATTTGCGAGAGATGCAGAGATCGTTTTATATCAATTCGCAACGGCAGGAGATTACTACATAACAAGCTTGCTCAAAAATCTGGTGCCTTCCACTGAAACATTTGTTGGTGAGAGAAATGCGACAGACATAGATGTAGTCACGTCAGATGAAGAGAGATGGGGGTATACATCTACGTATGACAATTCTCGAAGGCCATATACAAACACTACTGTCTTGTCTAATGAAAGAACCGCCACTCATATTTCTGAGACAAATGAATTGGAGAGTATGACCTTACAATATGAGGATTTAGATGAGAATGATGACTGGGTGACAGCCATAGACTCAAATTTGTTGACGGATGAAACTGTTATTCCTATAATCACCGTGACAGAGGTAAGCGAGGGAATTACCACAAGTGTCGAGATGGCGCTGTACGAATTTGCTTCAACTGAAAGTTTCTCCACCTCTTTGTCTTTCAAAACATCGAGCCTGACCTTTATGTTCAACATTATTGTGGAGTTTGAAAATGTGAACACAACAGTATCTACAAATGATACTCATTTGATCTTATCTGATGATCATGAGACAGACTTTGCAATCGATGACGGATACTTGAAGGTTTCTGACTTGGGATACATTGAGGTGGTGAGTGATGGAACATTATTGGTTAGCAAACATGAAGAAGCAACATGGGGATGGTCAATTGACCAAGACCAGTTACACTTCAATAATGATCAAGATGTTGATACAATAAGCTCATCTCAAAGCAATGAGGTTCAGCTTAGTTTTTGTAAGGATGAAAATGATATATTTGTAATCTACATGTGGCTGTACGGGTGTGACTATTTGAAGAGGATACATATAATTGAAGTGGTTGAAAAACCAGATAGTGATAGAAGTGCTTCAATAGTTGCCATTGCAACAGCTTCAGAACCAAATGACGTTGAGCCAGGTAATATTACAAATACAGAAACAGTCAATGTGTCACAAGTTGATTATATTGTGGAAGAGACAACTACGATCAATGCACTGAGGACATCAAATATTGTGTCCACTGAATCAAATGTTGAGTCCCTTAGCTTCGACAAGGATAGAGTGACAATATCTCATTTGTCGGTAAATACTCTAACGCCTGACAGCTCAAAGGTTGTTTCCACTAACAATGGTTATACAAATTCCAAACAAAATCTAAATTCTGATCACACCAAGAGTTCGAGCACGATATCAAATTCAAGCTTAGAAAAGACTTCACCTGGTGATGACAATCGTCGCTCTCACGAGAAATCTACAAAGTCTGTGAATGTATCCACTACTTCTCTTGATCTTCCTCAGCACAGAACATCGATAATTATTCAACCCGAAACAGATACATTTGGCGTCGACTCATCAACTATTCCAAATTTTGCAGGTAGAAATAACCGTTTCGAGATGTTGGTTTTGTTTATTTGTTTTTCTATTCTTTTTTTGTATTAAATTTACATTGAATATTTCGAGTGGTATAACTCTACACTGTTATTTTGCGCTGATTTCTCGTAAAAACATAATCGGAGAAAATATAAATAAAGCACGAAAATCTTTTATGCGCGATTTTCATCTTCAACACAAAATCATTTCAAGTATTCTCAAAACCAAATAAACACCTGATAAATAATCAAATTGTAAGTCTACTTGGTTGAAGCACAGAAAATCACATATGTTACGTATCAACTTTAAGTAACGTGTTTTGATTAAAAATTCATTACTAGAGTTATTTTTTTCATGTAGATTGTAGCTGACAATTACAAAGAGAGCCTGGAGATAAAGTCTATCAAGTAATTTCAAATATGCCAATTATTAACTTCAAGCAACATCATCGTTCAATAAGACTTGCTTTTTGTGATTTCTTCTCTTATCTCAAGGACATTTTGATTTAACTTAGTACCACAATGCTAAATTACGAACACAATTTGATATCACGGTTACTACTTCTTTCAAATAACATAACTAAATATCTTATTAATAATTATTAATCTTGGTATAAATGAATTTCCATGGATCTAATGTTTGTGTTGCCATTTACGAAATTTATTTTATTTTTCATTGATCAAAACAGACACTTCCAATTCTTGGCCTTCCACTGAAAGCGTTAGTAGAGTTTACCAGTCTTGTCTATAGAAGTACGGTCAATGCCTTTGTTGAAATTCATAGCTGCTTGAAAGGGAGATCATCACACCCCAATGATTTCACGCTGAACACAGAAATCTTCTCCATGCCATTGAATCATTCAAATTACATGCAATTACAATCATAGTTATAAACTGGAACTGAATTATGTTGCAGAATAATATCTTCAAATTCAATTATAATAATCAGTATGATACTTACAGATTATGTCGACGTATACTCAATTTGAAATTCTGAAAACTTTCAACAACAATCAAGTATTCAATGATATTGACTGTCTATTTGACGTTAATCACTTATTTGATAGGCATCAATGCCACTGTTCTTGAAACAGTTGTAATCGAAAGAAGCACACAAAATGACCATGATAGTTATGATATCAGAGAATTATACGCTTTAATTGACAGTGACAGACTTGAGATGCCTGAGGACATTCTTATTGGCGAATCTGGAGCGTTTGTTTTAATCAATAACGAGAATGATTTAAAAATTGCTTTTGGTTTGGCAGGTGTCGGGACCTACGAGAATAACGGAGACTTTTATATTTTAGATAACAGTCAGGATACAAAATCAACTTATTCAGTTGATGCAGCAACATTTACAAACAATGGTGTGTTTCAATTTTTTTTGTTTAATGAAAACGTTGGATCAGGATATAACATCGACTTCTACAGCACCGATTTAATCAACAACGGAATTTTGAAATTTTCAGCTACATCCTCCAATGAAAATGTTGGTTTGGTGAACTTTAATTCTTTAACTACTTTTGTTAACGAGCAAGCAGTTTGTTTGAATTCATTTCAAGCTATCATGAATACAATGCCTAGCGGCTCGGGTTGTGTTGTATTGAGTAGCACCTCAATTTTGAAGATAGTCGGAAGCGCCCTGCCCGCAAGCGAAATCGAAATCTATATGAGAGATTCTAGGTCCATTGTTTATGAAAATATAGACTCTGTGCGTGGTACGGTAAAGATCCATGGTTTTGGTAATGGTAATCACATTGTTTTGAGTGAGCAATTATTAACTGATCCTACTTATGATGAAACTACAGGAATTTTAACATTGATAACAAGTGGTACTCAAAAATTATTTAACATTGGTTTAGGCTATGATCCTGGATTGTTTCGCTCGATTGACCAGCTATACAGCCTTGATGGTGTTGATAGCGTTTCCTACTCAGGCCCACCTCCAGCATTAGAGTCTATTCCTGACACTTGTTTATTGTGTGATCAACAAGTCAACGACTATAGTTTTTTGAACGAACCTTTTGCACTGTATGCAGACGAAACAAATGAAGAAATTATATTGCTTAGCTCTTCTGCTATTGGCGAATGGTACACAACTACATTTTCGACTCTCCAAACGGTCACTATCACTACTACTATCAATGATGAAGCGGTCATTCAAACCGAAGCTCGCGCATACACATTGGATGATAATGAAATAATAGCCATTACTCTGCTTGTTGAAGACATTACAAGCGTCAATATGTTAACCGTTTATGACACAGTCATTTTGGATGAGCCGACTAGAATAACTGCATATATCGTTCAAAGTACTAACGAAAATGGGGACTGGGTATCTATTCTGGATAATGATTTGCTTGGTTCTGAGACTTTCACCACAAGAATTTTTGAGGATGGTTCGACTAAAGATGCTGAGGTATTTGCTTATACATACGCTGCTGGTGTGTATTATATCACCAACACCTTGGAAGATCCAATTGCCGCTACTGAAACTAACTTCATCGATGGTAGAACTAAAGTTGTCATGGTGACATCAGATGAGGAGAATTGGTGGTACACCACTACCTCGACAGTTCCAAGATCAGCTTATACTTATACTACAGTTTTGTCGAATGAAAACGGTGCTGGAACAGCTACTCATATTGTAAGTGCTAATCAAGATGAAAATGAGGACTGGATTACCCAAACATCATACCATACCCCAAGCTCCTTCACCAGTTTAATCACAATGGAAACTACGGTAGACGGAGATATAGATAGTTACCCAGCTTTGCATCACGAATATCAGGAAGAGGATGGAAACTGGGTGACTGCAACCGACACAGACTTATCGTCGGTTGAAACATATACATCAAGAGTTCTTGTAACCGACGAAGTTGGTGAGCATACTAGAGATGCAGAGATTGTACAATACCAATTCGCTATTGCAGGTAATTATTACAAAACCAATCTACTCGATGACCCTACAGCAGTCATTGAAACCAAAGTTGTCGAAGATAGAACTGAAATTGTCATGGTGACATCAGATGAGGAAAATTGGTGGTACACAACTACATCGACCATTCCCAAATCTTCATATACCTACACCACGGTCCTTACAGACGAAAATGGAGCTGGCACAGCTACACATATTATTAGTGCTAACCAAGATGAAAATGATGATTGGATTACTCAAACATCGTACCATACCCCTAGTCATGTGACTAGTTTGGTGACGATAGAGACCATGGTAGACGAAGATGCAAGTAGTCAAACAGCTTTGTATTATGAATATTTGAATGAAGATGGTGATTGGGTGACTACAACCGATACTGATTTGTTATCAATTGAAACGTTTACTTCGAGAGTTGTTGTGACCGACGATCGTGGTGATCATACCAGAGATGCTGAAATTGTAGAGTATCAATTTGCTATAGCAGGTAATTACTACGTCACGAATCTACTCGATGACCCTATAGCTGCCACACAAACTAATGTCATCGATGATAGGACTGAAATCGTCATGGTCATATCTGATGAACACAATTGGTGGTACACCACTACCTCGACAGTTCCAAGATCATCTTATACTTATACTACAGTTTTGTCGGATGAGAACGGTGCTGGAACAGCTACTCATATTGTAAGTGCTAATCAAGATGAAAATGAGGACTGGATTACACAAACATCATACCATACCCCTAGTCAAGTGACTAGCTTACTCGCAATTGAAACGGATGTTGATGATGAGATAAGCACTGTCACTGCATTACATTACGAATATTTGGAAAAGGATGGTGATTGGGTGACTACAACCGATACTGATTTGTTATCAATTGAAACTTTTACCACGAGAGTTGTGGTAACCGACGATGGTGGTGAACAAACAAGAGATGCTGAAATCGTAGAGTATCAATTTGCTATAGCCGGTAATTACTACGTCACGAATCTACTCGATGACCCTATAGCAGCTACACAAACTAATGTCATCGATGATAAGACTGAAATTGTCATGGTCATATCTGATGAACACAATTGGTGGTATACAACTACATCGACCGTTCCGAGATCTTCATATACATATACCACGGTCCTTACAGACGAAAATGGAGCTGGTACAGCTACTCATATAATAAGTGCTATCCAAGCTGAAAATGATGACTGGATTACACAAACATCATACCATACCCCAAGCTCCGTCACCAATTTAATTACACTAGAAACCTACATTGATGATGAGACAAGCACTGTCACTGCATTATATTATGAATATTTGGGAGAGGATGATGATTGGGTGACTACAACCGACACAGACTTATTGTCGGTTGAAACATATACATCAAGAGTTCTTGTAACCGACGAAGTTGGTGAGCATACTAGAGATGCAGAGATTGTACAATACCAATTCGCTATTGCAGGTAATTATTACAAAACCAATCTACTCGATGACCCTACAGCAGTCATTGAAACCAAAGTTGTCGAAGATAGAACTGAAATTATTATGGTGACTTCAGATGAGGAAAATTGGTGGTACACAACTACATCGACCATTTCTAGATCTTCATATACCTACACCACGGTCCTTACAGACGAAAATGGAGCTGGCACAGCTACTCATATTATTAGTGCTAACCAAGATGAAAATGATGATTGGATTACTCAAACATCGTACCATATTCCAAGTCATGTCACCAGTCTAATCACAATGGAAACTACGGTAGACGAAGATGTAAGTAGTTACACAGCTTTACATTATGAATACTTGATAGAAGGTGGTGACTGGGTGACAGCAACTGATACTGACTTAATATCAGTGGAAACATTAAAGTCTAGAGTGGTTGTAACCGACGAGGGTGGTGAGGTTACCAGAGATGCAGAAATTGTACAATATCAATTTGCAATAGCTGGTGATTATTACATTACCAGTTTGTTAGACGACCCAATAGCATCTACTGAAACTAAAGTCATCGAAGATAGAACCGAAGTTGTTATGGTCACGTCAGATGAGGAGAATTGGTGGTACACCACTACCTCGACAGTTCCAAGATCATCTTATACTTATACAACAGTATTGTCGGATGAGAATGGTGCCGGAACAGCTACACATGTTGTGAGTGCTAACCAAGATGAAAATGATGAATGGATCACTCAAACATCGTACCATACTCCAAGCTCCGTGACTAGCTTACTCGCAATTGAAACTGATGTTGATGATGAGACAAGCACTGTCACTGCATTACATTATGAATATTTGAATGAAGATGGTGATTGGGTGACTACAACCGATACTGATTTGTTATCAATTGAAACGTTTACATCGAGAGTTGTTGTAACTGACGAGGGTGGTGAGCATACAAGGGATGCTGAGATTGTACAGTATCATTTTGCTATAGCCGGTAATTATTACGTCACCAATATACTCGATGACCCTATAGCTGCCACACAAACTAATGTCATCGATGATAGGACTGAAGTTGTTATGGTAACATCAGATGAACAAAGTTGGTGGTATACAACTACATCAACCGTTCCGAGATCTTCATATACCTACACCACGGTTCTTACAGACGAAAATGGAGCTGGCACAGCTACACATATTATTAGTGCTATCCAAGATGAAAATGATGAATGGATCACTCAAACATCGTACCATACCCCTAGTCATGTGACTAGTTTGGTGACGATAGAGACCACGGTAGACGAAGATGTAAGTAGTCAAACAGCTTTGTATTATGAATATTTGAATGAAGATGGCGACTGGGTTACTACAACTGATACCGATTTGCTATCAGTAGAAACATTCACATCAAGAGTTCTTGTAACCGACGAAGGTGGTGAACATACTAGAGATGCTGAGGTTTTACAGTATCAGTTTGCTATAGCCGGTAATTATTACGTCACCAATCTACTCGAAGACCCTACAGCAGCTACTGAAACCAATCTCATTGATGATAGAACCGAGGTTGTTATGGTAACATCAGATGAGGAAAATTGGTGGTATACAACTACATCAACCGTTCCGAGATCTTCATATACATATACCACGGTCCTTACAGACGAAAATGGAGCTGGTACAGCTACTCATATAATAAGTGCCAACCAAGATGAAAATGATGAATGGATCACTCAAACATCGTACCATACTCCAAGGTCCGTAACTAGCTTACTCACAATTGAAACCGATATTGATGATGAAACAATCACTGTCACTGCACTACATTATGAATATTTGGAAGAGGATGGTGATTGGGTGACTGCAACCGACACAGACTTATTGTCGGTTGAAACATATGCATCAAGAGTTCTTGTAACCGACGAAGGTGGTGAGCATACAAGAGATGCAGAGATTTTACACTATCTTTTTGAATCTGCAGGTGCATACTATGTCACCAATCTTTTAAATGATCCAACAGTTTTTACTGAAACTTCCATTGTCGATAATGAAAGAACTGAAGTTATTATCGTCACTTCAGACGAGGAAAATTGGTGGTATACAACTACTACGACTGTTCCAAGATCGTCTTACACTTACACATCGGTGGTCTCACAAGAAGGTGATACTGGTGCTGGAAGATATATTGTCTCTACAAGTCGAGATGAGCAGAAAAGTTGGGGAACATCATCAGTTTATTATACTACTAGTGAAAGTTCAATTACAGAGACAGTGATTTCTGAAAGTGCAACATCAGATTCTGAGGAAAGCAGTTCATTTTACGTTTCTTCCGAGTCCAATACACCAAGCGTCACAACAGATGAATCATTAGAAACTGAAATCGAAACTGATATTACGTCATTTAATGTCTTGGTAAGTGAAGCTCAAAGCGAACATGAATACATTACATCTAATGGTACTCATTTGACTTTGATGACTGGTACAATTGCTAGTTTTATAATTGAGGATGGATATCTTTACGTTTTAGACGTGGGGTACATTCATATAGAAGAAAGTGGGTTGTTATTAATTTCCGACAAGGAAAATGCTTCTGTTGGATGGTCAATGGATGAGTCCAACACTTTGTACTTCATTGAAGATTTCACTTCTGACTTGACCAAAAGAGAATATGCAGCATACTTCAGTTACTGTGTCGATGAGAATGGTGATCAAGTTCTTTATATTGGTAATACTGGTTGTGTGGAATTAGATGAAGCGATCATCATGACCTCCGATGATATTGTAAATGATGAAACTGCCACAAATTCAGAAAGTACTGAAAGATTTCCAACTGAGACATTTGAAACCATTAACAGTTTAAGTGAGTCTTTCGAAACCGAAACCAGTACTAATGTTCCATATTCAAGTGTCGCTGAAGAAACTTCAGTAATTGAGACCAATGTTTATGAGGGTGAAGACTCGTCTGAGACAAATGTTATTGAAACTGGAGTGTATGAGAGTGAAGAGACAAATGTTACTGAAACTGGAGTTTATGAGAGTTTAGGCTCATTTGAGACAAATGTTATTGAAACTGGAGTGTATGAGAGTGAAGACTCATCTGAGACGAATGTAATTGACATTGGAGTATATGACAGTGAACACTCATCTGAGACAAATGTTACTGATACTGGGGTTTATGAGAGTGAAGACTTATCTGAGACAAATGTTACTGATACTGGAGTTTATGAGAGTGAAGATTCATCTGAGACAAATGTTATTGAAACTGAAATTTATGAGAGTTCAGGTGCATCTGAGACAAATGCTATTGAAACTGGAGGGTATGAGAGTGAAGAGACAAATGTTATTGAAACTGAGATTTATGAGAATTCAGGTGCATCCGAGACAAATGTTATTGAAACTGGAGTCTATGAGAGTTCATACTCATATGAAACAAACTTTTCCTTTTTTCCCAATGCAACTTCTTTGATTACTTCATCAGTAATCTCGATAACCACTGAAATTGACTTGTCTCAAAGTACTAGCTTATTTGATACTGAGAATATCTTAATTTCAACAGATTCAAGTACGGGTATTGACTCCACTATTGACACTAGCATCGAGTCTAATGTCTCAGAAAGTGAATCTCGAATTCCTTATCAATCTAGTGTGACTGATAAATTCAGTAGTGCGGCTGAAAGTACTCAAGTTCAAACTCAAGTTTCGTTAGTTACCAGTACAATTACATCATGTGAAGATGGTCAATGTGCAACTATCGATGCAGTAGAAAAATCAAAGATTAAAAGTCAGACCTCGTTGGTTACGAGCACAATTACAAAGTGCGAAGATAATAAATGTGAAGTCAATCAAATTAGTTTAGTCGAGACTGTTACAGAAGGCTCAGTAAAGATTCAAACAATAACTACATGTGATTCTAAAGGGTGTTTTGAAGACGTTTATGTTAATTCGGGTGATGCGACCTCAAGCTTCATTAGTAGTACAGCACAAAAGCAAGAGTTAAATACAGATGCTACAAGTGAGTCTTACACATTGTGGCATAATTTGAGCTATGGTTTTATATCTACAAGTACGAGAGATCCAGAGTATGGTACATCTAGTGATAGTGGAGATGTTCAAGCCGAGAATCTGGGAATCAGTTCTGAAAGTCCGTTGGTTATTATAAATTCTGCTATGAAAAATAACTTTGGCAGTTTTTCGTTGGTGGTCATCACTGTATTATTCAGTTTGATGTAGGTATCAAAGAGGTATTACAACTACAAGATGTATGTGCTGTAATTTGTAATAATAATAATATGAATTCTAAATTAACTAAGCACCATCTCTGAGATCTGCTCTGTAAAAAAACGTAATTGGAAGTCAAAAAAGTATAACACTGGAGGGCTGCTCTTTGACTGTCGTAAATTCAGAGCTAGTAGGTTCGGATATAGGACATTGTAATATTGGACGGGGCTAGTGAGGATGTAGGAGAAAAAATCACAAACAAAAAGCGACAAAAGAATCTTATCTCCTAACGACGATTTCCGTTTAATTATCGATGGGTACTGAAGACGGAAAGATATGAGTTTAAACAATGTTACAAGTCAATGAGGTAACATGATTGTAAATGGTATAGTAACCAAGCAACGATTGATCATGATATTGAGATACGGATGAGCTCTCTTGGATGACAGCAAAAGATGGATGGAAGTCTTATGATCCAAACCAAGAAAAATAGATTTGAGATGATCAGGATCGTCGTATCAGAAGTGGGATTAGTCCTCCGTAGGTGTGAGTATACTGCTACAAAATGAGATTTTATTCGACACATGTTATTTTTGAGTCTATTGTTATCTACTGAGTACTGAACCATACTTGAAAAGAGTAATACGGATAATGGTTATTGGTTAACGGATAAAAAAATGCTTAGAAAAATAGTACAATAAAGAACAAAACTGTACTTGGTGAAATCAGATGTAGTATGCAGGAGGGTTTGTGAATAAATTTGTACGAGAAGAATAGAAATACGCATATTACTCACTTGTATACAATTGAATAAAGTTGATGAGAGAATAGGTTGCAAGAACAACCAAAGTTTTATTAATAATTGTCTTCAGTTACATTCAACTACATGTATTCCAGACAATCAACTATAAAGCAATAATTAATTATAGTTGTTGATGATTTTATCAAGTTACGGGATATGGCTGTATAATAAACGGCGATAACTATAGAAAGCGTCTTGTATAAGATTGTGTAACAATTTTCAATAGTTAAAAATATTTCAAATTTCATATTTCATTTAGCCTTTTGTACATTTCCAGAAGTTAATCAAAGTTAATTGTTACATAAGGTAACTACACATGCTTAATAATCGCTTATTCCAATTTCTTATAAATAGTAACAATATTTCACACTTGATGATATAAAGTTTCATACACCATATCTTAAGCTCATTTGTCATGTTCACCAAATTAACTGGTGTTTACTACTTTAAGAACAAACTTTCAAGAATAAGCAGCTCTCATAAATTGGACTCATCAACTACTGAGAAGTCAAATAAAAAAAGCACCCCTACCACAATCTCAATAAACGATCGAAACGATGATATAGTAAAAAGTTCAACCCTTCGCAGAAAGAAAAAAACCAAGAACGTACTGTCAGATTCCAATAAAGTAGTTAATAGATCACAATTGACAAGATCAAATTCTATACCGTCACACTTTGCATTAACCTCAACCAACACATCTTTCAACATCAATCATCAGAAACCAAACTCCCTACCTAATTCGCCAAGTGTCACAAATATGGAACACGAATTTATAATGGAAGGTAGTGAAGAAGAAGAGAGTTTTGGAAACAGTCCTACTTACTCAAATGATCGAAATTATGGATATTTCGTAGCGGGTAATTACAATCAACAAACATCAGGAACATATTATACAAATAGCAATCTATTGAGTCCCAATGAGTATTTGACAATTGATCTTGATATGAATAGCAGCTTTCATAATTTTAAAGATGATTCTACGATGAACTCAATTGTGTCCTCTACGAACAAACAACATCAAACAGAATTTGAAGAATCATGGAGTTTTGCGCCAAATGAAATAATCAGACAACAAGACAAAAGTAAAATGGTTAGATTTGTCTGACCCTTCGTTGTGTATTTTTTATTTATTTATTCAGTTGTGTATTTACTTGTGTATACCATATAATAAAAGTATGACTAATAAAATTCATGTTTTTTCTCCCCAAATACTAAGGCTTAGATGGAACTAAAAAATCTAAACCTGTCCAAGCCTAAACCGTTTTTCAGCCGCACAATTTTAATTAAACACGCAAACTGTTTAGATGATCTCTGTTTATGCCTTTGATGAAAACAGTTTTTACAATACAAAGAAACGCATCTTGTGTCGCTTGATAATCTGCAATAGAATAAGCGTTTCAGATTGCATAAAATCATTGCAAAAATTGATATCTGCCAACTATATAAAAGTTGTATTCAATATTTTTATGCACCGATGTACCTATCGTAGTGAATCTCAAATGTCTTAAATGAAAGTACTACACTTATTTTTAATTGATACACAAAAGATGCCATTTTTCAAGTCATGTCAATTATGGATGTAAAATTGCAAAGAAGTATAATTGTAAAGAAGCAAAATCGGTACTAAAACCCATTCGCATAGTCACATTCAGATTTGATAGAATAACTACTCAAATTCGAGTACATAACGTAATAACAAAATGCATATAACTCAAAAGAGTTACTGTTCAATGTGTCTGCAATAACGTAAGTGCAAAAATAGCAAAGCAAAGCATATACATTCATTAATCATCAAAATAAATAAAGCGATTTCTTTTCATCTGTAGAAGAATAGGTATAAGAATAAGACCCCGATAATTCCAAATAATATTTTATCCAAATCACTAAGACTTGTAAGTAATCCATTCTGAGTCGTATTTTCATTTACATCCAACTCCTCAATTGGTTTAGTATCACTTTTTTCCACATTTGAATTAGATCTGTGCTTAGTAGTTCGTTTCGAAGTATGTTTCTTTGTATTTGAAGGTGAGGTTTTAGTTTTGCCCAGTATTTCAGAAGCTAATTTTGTATTATCCTGTGGTCTCGTCGGTGAATGTTCACTAGAGTATTTAATAGCGCTGTTATTGGAAATGGTCGGTCTTCTAAATACTTTAGTTTGTTGTTGTTGATTCGATTGATTATCATTGAATAAATCACCAGGAACAACTTTGTTCAATATGTATTTAGACTGTTTCACTATAATCATAATGAAGATGTTGCCTGATTAAGGTTGAGCTTCGATGAATGGGTTCAATTAATAAAAGGTGAAAGAAGAAGTTTGATATTTATCATCAAATTATTTGAATTACAAATTTAATATTAACGCTGTTTTTTATTAGCAATAACATAAACTCTGATTGATTCGTTAGTATGAAGGATAAACTGCATAAGATATTTTAACATTCTGTTAGTTAAATATTGATCTCACTGCAGAAGCAGAACTTACTAAATCTGCTATCAAAATCAACCGTTCCGGAATCGTGTAGTGATCATAGTGAATCATGAGTTTTTTGTTCCTCATCTTCCATCGGCCGAAAAAAAATAACGTCTTAAGTTAGTGAGACCAAACAAATTACCTCAGGCGCGATAGCCTAATGTTGCATGTTTCTCCCTATAGAAAATTCTTTCATGATCTTTTCTTCTTCCTCAACAATACCTGGATAGTTGATGAGTAAGTCTTACATTTATCGGTTATGTAGAACTTTAATTCTAGGCAAAGCTACCCCAGATTACTATACAGCTCATTTTTCTCATGCAATTTTTGGCTAGAATCAGTTAGGCAAGGTCATGTATCTGCAGACCTAGAAGTGTCTACCTACACAATTGTTGACTTGTAATACTTTTACCTATCCAGTCGAAAAGCAATAGCTGCTGATAAATTTGGATTTTGATGTATTCTCTTGAATAGTAATTAGCATTTGAGTACTATACAATGTGATTTAACAAAGAATTGCGTTGTTTCAAATCTACATTTTAACGGTAAAAAAATTGAGTAGGAATCCAGATAATGAATTGAGTATTGACTTGCGGCTTAATTATGATGGATGGTGTATGGGAAATGGTATTTCGTTTCACAAAAATTATGAATTCAATAATAAAAGACAATTCTCGCATTCTGAAATAGAACCTACTATCAAAAAATAGATTCTCTAGTAATTAATAGGCTCATAGATCAGTATTCGAAATTATGAGTCATACCATCGTATATATAAGTCATGATCTATCAACTCTGAAACAGGTATAACTTGTAGCGATTTCTTGGGGTATGACTGTCTTTCATGTTTTACAATATTGCTCAAAGTATTTTGCAAAGAGTTTGTCATGAAGAAATATGGGCCTCTGCAACAATGCTCGTTAGATAGATCGGCTTTCGGTTCTTATTTATTTTTTATTTTTTATTTATTAATAAAATCACTTTAGAATTTTTTTTTACTTTTGACACATACGTATAGCGGCAAATTTCAAACGCAAACAGAACTAAATCTAAGAATATCGTTTACAAATCTTAACTTGACAAGTTGACACTGATTCTAGTATTAAAATCGAATCGCGATTTTGCTTAGTTACTGTAAAGAAAGTCCTAATGCCAAATGCCGAATATTGCAAGTATGGAAAGCTATATTGATTGACAAGACTGGAAACCAACCAACTCAAATTGACATGTTTGAACTAGAGTAAATACAAACAAGAATTAAATTTTGTGATGTATAAAGGGACACAAATAAGTTTCTTTTTGTTCTGATATGACTTCATTCTATCTAGGTACCTGATCGATCACTTCATATTCAAAATTAATTCTCAATCCATCGTCCCAAAGACTCAAAACAATAAGAAACTCGAGTTTTATTGGGTTCTAAAGTATTAGAACTTTTTATTTTTCTTTCATTGAACTCAATATGAATCGAAAATTTTGTATTGCTTATAAAACCTGATACTTAAACCAAATCATACAAACTAAAGTAAAAACATTGCAAATTCATCAATGATATGATTAGAACCAAAATTAAGTTTTCTATTTCAAACAAATCAAATCAACAATTATCATCATCGAATTTAAGCCTTGAATTCAAACATACCATTCCAATTGTCAATCAACCTCAAATAAGTCCAAAAAACGAATTCTGAAAATTTCCAAGCTTTACGATTGCAACTATCCAATAAAGCTGGTGATCAAGCGAAATTTACTCATTAAAATTCATCAAAAACCAAAAACTCGAATTGCTGCAAAAAATCTGGAAACATTTACTGTTGTAGTATTAACTTTTGCGACAAGTTTTTTGATAATCTTGTAGTCAACAAGAATCAATCTATTGATTCTTGTTAGATGGGCACTTGATCTCAGAGAAGGACAGGGCTAATTCTATAGAATATCCTAAAAAAAATCCCATTATCAAGTTGGTTACAAGACTATTAAACCATCGCAATTGGAGGTCTCCATAACATGGCATAAATTACAACGAAAAATAAACAATGAGAAATCGAATTGAGTTCAGACCTTGGAATTCAAATTAAATTCCCACAGTAAGTGAACCACGAAAACAATTATATTCTCTATCATTGTAATGTACACCAATATCGTTGAGGCATGTTCTTATCAATATATCTGAAGCAGGGTTTCTAGATTACTTTGAAACACAAGTGCAGCAAGCATGAGACGATCATATTGTTACACACAAAAACTATACTGGAAAGTTTCGTGACGCTGTGAGAACGCAATGCATAGAGCAAAAGAACCAAAAAATCCAACTTAATCTCATGATGTGCCTCAAGTTGTTTAAAATAGATTTTGGACCAAGTACACATGGGTTGGGATGAGTTTGATTTCATTGATGGTTTATGTATTGCATTAAAAGACGTAAAAAAATCGCTGCTGTTTTAATTTCTATCAACTACTGGAAAACAACGAAGACCAATGGGCTTATGCTATCGGTAGTATTGGTACTTTTCTAACTATCCATTGGCGCTATTTTATTAATAGGACTATTGCCCACCACCAAGGGTGCGTTGGAAGGGCTCAACACTAAAAACAAAACACAAAAACTAGACTCAAGTTTTGACAAAACTAACAAGATCTTGTTCAGATTGTTTAGCTGCAAAACTCATTGAAGTTGAATTAATTGTTGGAGGAATTGATTATGAATTTGACAATGACATATTCTCGTACATGAGCTCTCGAATATACAGCACTGAAGGACAGTTGTTGTACACTAACATAGCAAAACCAAAAGGTAATTAAATTCTGATGAATATGGTACAACTACGTCACAAAATACGACCAGAGTTTATAAAGGAGAGAAGAACAATTAATTAACCTGTCTACGGGGATGGGTATTGGTTAGATGTTGGGATAACCACCTCTTTTTGCAAATACGACGCTGTAGAGCGCTTGACGGGTGTCTTGCACTATACATCACCACCATGGCATTGGATCATAACTGATAGTAATTATTCAAGCGATCACGATGCAGAAGATGCCATAACTAGGTCAAGTATGTTTGTAAAAAACAAAAGCTCTTTAACCGATGGTATTTAAGTGAATCCTTTAAACATCATGAAGAATTGAGATTCTTAGCAAATTAGATTCTGTGGTGACAGTAATAATTCTTCTATAGCTAAGAAAACTTCAATGTAAAGTCGTGCATCACGCGATAAATTTTGAAGTGCTTTCATTCTATAATTAATTTTATTTGTATTTTTATTTCATTCTAGAGGTGATATATTTTTATAATCTCTATTCATCAAGAAGATAGTCAACTTCACTTCTCGAAATATGAGATACACTGTCACATTTTTAATACTATTATTGTCTAGTCTAATTCGAGCAGATGTCGAATTTACATCTCCAAAAGCAGGAGATTCATATTCTGGTTCATCAGGACAAGCATCATTTAAAGTTGCATGGAAGGACGATGGTTCTGACGACGAAAAAGATATCAGCAATGTACAAACATATACTATATCACTATGTACTGGTACAAACGGTGCTATTCAATGCTGGAGCGATCCTTTAGTTGGACCAAAGGCTATATCTGGCGACACCCCGAGTGTTGACATAGACCTAACACAAGCTGATTATCCAAGTGGGTGGTTCTACCTTCAAATATATGCAGTTTTCTCATCGAGTAGTTACACAATTCATTACTCGCCAAGATTCAGATTGACCAATATGGGAGGAGCCACGGCCACTTATGATGTGACTGTTACTGGGGATCCACCTGGTGATCAAGCAGCTGGGTTTGGTACCGCATCGGTCGACACAAAATCATTCACCGTACCTTACACCGAACAAACTGGAAAAACAAGATATGCCCCCATGCAAATGCAACCAGGTACCACCGTGACTGCAACATCATGGACAAGACGGTTTCCAACATCATCAGTCAGTTATGTCTCTACAAAAATCAAGTCTCCAAATGTGCAATCTACAATCACACCTGGTTGGAGTTATACCGCTGAATCTGCTCCTAATTGGGCCACAGTTGCTCCATATCCTACAAACTGGTATGCTGCCAGTGAAAGAGTCAGTCAGGCATCAATAAGTGGAGCTACCAAAAGAAGAAGAAGATGGTTGGACGATTGACAATTTAATAGTTCATATCTATATCAAACGGTATAGTTTTTTATATTACATTTATAAATTTATATTGCGTACTACAGTTTGGTAATACCAATTTTTTTTTGGTTGTTTCTTTTGCTGCTTCAACACCGCCTTCTTAATTGTAACACTGCCACCAAATAATCTACCTTCTCGCATCACAATATTGGACCCGCGACGCGAGGGAATTTTTTTATTGTATTCTTGCATATAAATGGAAAAAATCATAATAAACAATTTTCACCCCTTTATTAAGGCTTATAAATTTGACTTGATAATTTATCCATCATTTATTTCAACCTTACATGTGTATGACTAAACATCATAATCAGCAGGCTCAATCCTACAACTTGGGAGCAAAATCACCAGCTCAGTCAATCAACAAGACAGTCGATAACAAGGTGAAGTTGGATGAGAAAATTTCAATTAAAAATATTCCCGATTTGGAGAACCAAGAGTGCTACTACATTGAGAGACAGTCCACTAGAGAAAAGTATTTTATGATCATTTACCTACAATCGGTCATGTGTTTTGGATGCGGATTGTTCTACTTGATCTACACAAACAATGAAAGTGTTGTTCACTTTTTGAATGAAATTTTCATCAAATTATGCTATGAATAGACCGGTTCATAACTGGTTTGAGTACGTTTTGTTTTGAGTTTATAACTGGTTTAAGTACGTTTTGTTTAGGGTTTATAGCTGGTTCTATATAATCCATAGATGTCAAATATATTGCTTTGAGCGCAATTGATTACTATTTTAGTTAACAAAGCCGCTAAGATTTTTTCTATTATAAATGGAGAATCAATTACTGATGGACTATAATATGTCTACATGTTGTATATCCTTTACTTATTAGCATTGGCCTTTGGTCAAACTATACTCAAAAGAAACTCTTTTATTGATCAATTATATGGAGATCTAGTTTATGAAAACTACGACTCTAGTTCTCAACAACAACAGATATCTGATCCCCATATCAAATCATCTAAAAATCAAGTTCACCCAGACTCATATTACCAACAAACGTTCAATTCCTATTTGAAATACAGATCTCATCTTAAATATCCCAACAAGGATGATACTTCCGATATCTCAGTGGATCAAAATATGTTTGGTGGAATTTTAACTTACGCTCACTTGAATCATTTCAATTGTTTCATATCTGAATTTGCAAATGAAACAATTGACATTGCCATCGTTGGTGCACCTTTTGACACCGGGGTCAGTTATAGACCCGGGGCTAGATTTGGACCGCATCTGATCAGAAACTCAGCTGCAAGACTAGGATCACCATGGAAAACCACACAAAAGAAAACCAATTACCAGATTGATCCTTACGATGAATCAACTCACAATTACACAATTGTAGACTGCGGTGACGTAGCAATGACTCCTTTCGATAATAGAATAGCGTTGAATCAATTATATAGAGGTCAAAGATCAATACTGAAACATGAGAGTTCGAAATTCAAGGTGCCAAAACCTATCACTATGGGTGGTGATCACACCATAACATTGATGAATTTGAAAAACTTGCATGAGCAGCATAATCATAAGATTAAGGTATTCCATTTCGATTCGCATATAGATACATGGGATCCTAAAAGTTTAGGTGGAGGTATCACCAATTACATGAGTTTGAATCACGGTACGTTCCTTCACTATGCGCACGAGTTGGGGTACCTCGAAAATGAGAATAATTACCACATTGGAATAAGAGCTCCTTACATCGATTCAAAGTTCGATGAGCAACACGATTCAGATTGTGGGTTTAACATTATAAAAGCTAACGATATAGATAAAGTGGGTGTCACGGGAATTGTTAAAGAGTTGAAAAACGCTATTAATCCCGGCGACTTGGTTTATATCAGTGTTGATATCGATGTATTGGACCCTGCTTATGCTCCTGGTACTGGAACAATGGAAGTTGGTGGACTCACCACTAGAGAGTTGCTTGCGATATTGGATGGGTTGAAAGGTATAAATGTCATTGGATGTGATGTAGTTGAGGTTAGTCCTCCATTTGACACCAACTCCGATATTACAACTTTGGCAGCCACTGCTGTTATAGACTCATTCTTGAAACTAATGATGGTTGAGGAATAATTGTTGTCCTGTGCATATAATCGGAGTTTTGTGTAATGTAGTCTCAATTCGGAAATACACAAGATTCGAAATCGACGCAAGAAAAAAAAATTCTATTTTTATAATTTGAATCTTGAAGAATCATCTTGGATCTCTTCCTTCTTGGCTTTCAAAGACAGATGAAACAGAGCGATCTGTCATCATTACAAATGGTACCCTAAAACATCCTTTCCTCTCAAAAGTTTTACTCTGCCGATGCTAAATAAGGCTATGTTGACACAGATTCGTAATATACAGTATAAGGAGATCTAATTTAAGATATGTAAGTTACTATTGTATATTTAGCTTTAGCTGCATAAAGGTATTAAACTGTTATTCTTATGCCCAATAAACTTATAGCCATATAAAATAAGTTTCGCATGTACGAATAATAGGAAAACTTTTCAAATGAGGGCTTTATGTATACTTTCAATAACGGTTTTAACTCTGTTTATTTTATCTAATAGCTTTTATAATTGACTAACATGGGACCAGTATTACAACACAAGCTTTCGAGTACCTCGAGGATACGTTGGATTATATCTATACCTTAAGCTATTCATATACTCGAAGTTTAAAATCAAAGCACAAACTATTTATTGTACGTAGATTAGAACTGTTTGTTGCTTGCTCTGTTTTGTGTATCATTTCTCATTTGGCAGTGTTTTTTTCCTTCTTGAACCCAAAATAATCGATATTTGGATATTATTTTACTTACATTGACTTAAAAAGATTTCATTTACATAACTTCTCTACAGTCTTTCCATTTCATCATTATATTCCTTCTAAGCCCGCCATGGTCGATAGAAATTTAACCAATAATGGTAGAAGAGACCATACTCTGAACTTCATACTACAGAATCCATTCGAGGCGGCGGGAACTCCGTCATATGAATCTTCACTTGATTCATCATCCCAGATGGATCCAATTTCAACCACACCCAATGAATCTTCATCTTCATCGTCAGATCTTAATCAAGAACTCCACTATCAAAACAGAGGCATGAACTATGGACGTCCCTTCACTGCTAATACTTACAGTTCCAATGATTCCAATTCCCATTTATTATCATCACTGAGTAATTCACTAGGTAAGTTTCAAAAATACCCTATTCGTAATGAGAAAATCGCCATCAATGAACCTACCAGCTTCGACCGATACCCATTAATTAGTGAATCCGAGACCCCTCCCATGTTGGGAAGCAAAAAAGTATCATCTCTCCTGTTGACGATACTTGTCGAGAGTCCATTTGGAGGATACCCAGCAAACTCATTTCCTTTGAACATTGACGAAAAAGAGACTGATGATTATTTACATAATCCTGATCCGATAGAAGATGCAAAATATGACAAGAATAGGTTTTGGTACGACTTGAAGTATGGGGATAAGAAATCTATATTTGGAATGCTTGGCTTTTTGGTTTTGGTTATTGGCGCGGCTTTAGTATTTGTCTTATTACCAGCATTAACCTATTCCGGAGTGACTGATCATCCCAAGGTGTCAAACACATATGAGATATTGACTCATTATAGCTATCCCATGATCAGTGGGATACGGACAACTTTAGTAGATCCAGATACCCCTCAATCTGCAATGACAATTGAATCTAAAAGTGGAGATGATTGGAATCTTGTATTTTCGGATGAATTCAATGCGGTTGGTAGGACGTTCTATGAAGGTGACGATCAATTCTGGACCGCACCTGATTTACATTATGACGCAACAAAAGATTTAGAATGGTATGATCCAGATGCAGTCACTACTTCGAACGGGACTTTAAAATTACGAATGGATGCATTTAAAAACCACAATTTATTCTACCGGAGTGGAATGGTACAAAGCTGGAACAAGATGTGTTTCACCCAGGGAAGAATAAAAATTTCAGCTAAATTACCTGGTTATGGTACAAAGTCAGGATTGTGGCCTGGAATGTGGACGATGGGGAATTTGGGTAGACCTGGTTATTTAGCTTCAACCGAAGGGGTATGGCCATATTCGTATGACTCTTGTGATTCTGGAATCACTCCAAACCAAAGCTCACCAGATGGAATATCATATTTACCTGGTCAAAGATTAAATTCGTGTACTTGTCCCGGTGAATCACACCCGAATTCAGGTATAGGTAGAGGAGCACCAGAAATTGATGTGATTGAAGCAGAAGTAAGCACTGACTCGAATCATGTAAAAGAGAATATTGGCGTTGCATCTCAATCATTGCAAATTGCTCCAATGGATATTTGGTATATGCCAGATTACGATTTCATTGAAATTAAAAATGTCAGCGTTACCACGATGAATACCTATGCGGGTGGACCATTCCAACAAGCAATATCAGGAACAACTACATTGAATAAGACATGGTACGAATTGGGGTCTGGTATACTACACAACTATCAAAATTACGGTTTTGAGTACTTAAACGATCAAGATACAGGATATTTGAGATGGTTCGTGGGAGATGATCCAACATTGACTATATACTCCCAAGCATTGCATCCTAATGGAAATATCAATTGGAGAACTCTACTGAAGGAACCAATGAGTGTGATTTTAAATTTGGGTATTTCCAATAATTGGGCCTACATAGATTGGCCAAGTATGGTCTTCCCCGTGACGTTTGAAATCGATTACGTGAGGGTTTACCAACCAAAAGATCAAATCAATGTGGGTTGTGACCCAGACGATTTTCCCACTTATGATTACATTCAACAACATTTGAATATTTATGAAAATGTGAACCTCACTTCTTTCGAAGATGGAGGTTACTCATTTCCGAAAAACAAACTCACTGGATGTTGAGTGCGTGAAGATGCTGGCCATTTTCAAGAACGTTATTTTTTTCAATATTGTCCAGAAATGTATTATGAAAATTGTATTATGTATTTTATTATATCCTGTTACCTAAATATAGGTCCATACATGTTCCATATATTCTGTACTAAATCCAACTTTGTCTGTATGTCGTAATTACTATTATTTAACTCATTCAAATCTCTAATCCAGTCATCTCTCAACTCCTTCGGCATTATTGGCTGGGCGCTAACTATCAAATTGAGAAGTTCAATCAACAACTCTCCTTCAATTGACCCTTGGCTACTTGCATTTTTCAATTGAATCAATAAAGCTTCGATGTTGTTCAAAGATTTTAGACACACCAAGTTTAATTGCTTACCATTTACGATAATTTTTTTCGAACTAGTGAAGTATTTGTAAATTTGATACAATATAATGATGGATGGGGACATTGAGACAATTCCAAATACCAATTGTTGAGATTTTAATAGTTTATCGATACCGTTTATCGCCACTGCACCGTCTACTTTACCTTTTTGGATTTGAATAAGAATTAATCTTAATAATGATCCACTAATCAAATATTTGATAGGTGCCTTGATCTCATTTTCGTAACGTGACATTATAATTTGTAAGTTTCCATCACTAACATTTCTAGCTATAGTCTCTGGTGTGGTATCAATCTTGTTATCTTGGGCAAACTCGTATATCATATTCTCCAAAGACGTTATGTCTGACTTCAACGAGTCTTTAGAAGTTATAGCGATTTCATCATCACTTCTCAAAATACTCAACATTTCTCCAACGGGTTTAATTACCCAATTATTAATAAATCCTTTGATGGGTTCTATTCCATTATACTTGATCCATTGTATGATTTCTTCACGATTATTGTAGATGTTAATTGATTGCGAAGGCCCGTACTTGAGTATCAAAAGTAACATTATCCAGTATCTGGTAACAAACGAAGGTTGGGATGTTTCATCGTACGTTTTGAGATCGTCAAACTTGATTATATTCGCAGTAGCTTGTGAAATTTGATAATCACCGTCGGCGTCGATATTGAGTATTTCAAGTAAGGAGGGTAATAGATTGTTTATGTCTGCCTTGATGAGTACGTCGATGTTTTCAGTATTAATTTGAATATTTTGTTTGATCTTTTTGAGTTTTGAATGGATTTCTTTATTCACAATTGTTATTGGAGATTTGAAGATCGACTTAATGTACCAATAAATGGATGAATAGGTCAATTCATTCGATCTTGATAAGAATGTTATGGATGGATTTTCTTGAACGAACAAACTCACCACCGTATTCTTCAATGATTTGATTAAAACATCAGAAACATAGCCAATTCTTGAATAAACACTCTGATCAGCCTCAGAAGTCTTAAAATTTGACTCAAGCTTAAATTTTGTTTTCTCAAGCACATGATTTGTGAATTTAAAGGAATTGACAGGCAAGGTTTGAATAAAATATATGAGCTTGTTAATTGTTGAGTTATAAATCGTCTCCCAATACACTTGTTGATTTTTCAAAATCAATGTTTTATAAATCAAAGAATTAGATAGGTTCAAACTAATTGAAAGAATCATGTATTTGTCAATCAATGATTTCAATTGTAAATCACTCTGATCCTCGAGGTTTAAATTATTGATTTGTTCATATAACTTGAGCAATTTGTTCAAATTGATGTTTGATATCTTATCAATTTTGAAATTCTCATAATCAATTAAATAATACCATTCTTGAAACAACTGTTGTAATTTCTGAGATTTACTTGATAAATCAGTCTGGTATTGAGATGTTAGAAATTGTTTAGTTAAAGCATTCAAACATTCAAGTTCATGTTTTATGGATATTGAAATACGATTGTTGTTATTGATGACATGGAAGATTTTAGTTGGTTTCTTAGATTTGGACGTCAATCCTAAGGATAAAAGATCCATAGTTGATTGCTAATTTTAAAATTACCCTTGGAGATTTCAAAGGTGCGACTTGGAACATATTGGACTCAGAAAAATGGTTTCTCTTCTAATACGCGCTGGTCCAGAGCCGCTATTAAAGATGCTTATCTCTCGAACTACATCATGGATGTAAAGTCAGACAGTACTATTTGAGTAGTATAATAAAGACCTCAAATTTTTAGTTTGTGTGTATGAAAATTCAAGGATTTGATCGTTTGCAATTTGAAATCTGATCAAAACAAAGTTAGACTTGATTAATAGTACCTCTTGATGTTGACAGTACAATCGTGCTTCTCAGTTTATTCCATTTGCTACTTGTAAGAGTCATTAAGTAATTCACAATTCAAGGTTCGATTTTTTGCACCCAAATCGATTCAATTCTATTTCTGAAGTTGAAACAATACTGAGTGCTAAACAAGCTATTGAGCATACTTTATATGTCGATAACTAATGAAGCTGATTTATGAAGTAATATTCGCTGCAAAGCGGGATTATAGCTTGTCAACGATAGAATTGTAGCAAGAACTGAGCTTCAACTTCGTTAGTTGTCAAAATGAAGAGACTCTATCAGACTACATTATATGAGCTAAATAAATACGTTAATCAATTTATATTTAATCTATTATTCATCATCTGACGCTTTTTCATTCAATACACCTGATGCTTTGATCAAAATATCAATATCTTTATCATTCCAGATTTTTTGTACCACCTTACCCGTCTTCTCATCTAAACTCAAAGTAGCGAATTCCAACTTTTCGCTATTTATATTTGAGGCATCCATTGTTTTAGACAACACTTTGATTGCCAATTCACAAGCTTCTTTAAGGCCTATTTCATCTTTATAATCTTTCTTTAGTAATGTTTGAGCAGCTGAATTATTTGCACCAATACTGGTAGCTTTCCAACCGGAGTAATTTCCCGATGGATTTGAGGTAAACAATTGAAATTGATATCTGTCATCATAACCGGCGTATAAGAAACTGACACCGAAAGGTCTCAATCCCCCGTTTTGGGTATATCCTTGCTTAATATTACATACATTATTGATCAACATCTCACAAGGGATTTCTTCATTGTAAGTTTTCAAATATGATTGGGCATGGATTCTTGCATGGTTTACTAATATTGATGCATCTGCAGTCATACCAGCAACAGCACATAGCATTTGATCGTTTATAATGTATAGTTTCTCTGCACTTCCATCATCGTCCAATAATTTAGATGTGACTTTCTTCTCACACGCTAATACTACACCTTCAGTCGACAAAATACCTATTGCAGTACCTGCCATTGAGATGGCTTCTTGTGCGTATTCAACTTGATACAATCTCCCCTCGGGTGAGAATATAGTAGTTCTTGAATCGTATCTTCTGGACATTATGAAATTGAGTTAGCCAATTTGAGTTTGAGTTGGTGGCGATTTGATTCTCACTGTTGAAAAATAGAGAGAAACGAAAAAAAAAAAAATTGACCTAAACACAAAGAGTACGCTAAAAGTGGTTTTTAAATGAAGACACTTGATTGTTGATGTCAATATTCATCAGTTCTACCAATGTTCCTATAGGCTATACTACACCTAAGTTTCCATCGCTATTCTGGCCTGGTGGTCCACAAAGACCATCTTATTTAAACTCATTTTTATACTATTCATGGGACGTTTGGAGATTCACCATTTTTTGGGGTATGATATTGTCTGGGAGTTTATATGTTCTAGTTGGAGTATTGGCCGCGTCTAATAGTTTATTTAACAAAACTCGCCATCACTTGAAGCTCAAGACTAGTGATATTTTCATTACAATTTTTATCATTTTGGCTTATACGTTAATTGGGTTAATTAAAGGATTCATTGGTGGTGCTATCATTGGGTTGATTCTTGCTGCTATTTATCAAGCTGGTTCTTTGACCATGAGTACATGGATTCCTTTGACATGGGCAATTGCACAGATATTATACGATGTAGCGTCTTCGTATTCAACTAGTTACATCATTTTATAGTTTACTCTATAATAAATAGATTGCAAATGCGATAAAAAAATAACTTATCAAATTTATCATTCAATGTCTCAAGTTGATACTGAATTTATTACAGTCAACCAATTGGCATATAGATTCTGTAAATCAGCTGAGACAGGCTTTGACAAGAATGTAGGCTTGCAATTAATTGAACTAATGAATAAATATCAGAGTCTACATCCTTGTGTCGATAGTTTGATCGTATATTTATCGCAACACAACGCGGTGCCAAATTATATCAATAACCAATGGTTAGAAAGAATAAAACATAATACAGAGGTTGAATTCAGCCAATTTGATGCTAGTTTAAACTCATTTTTTGAAGATTCTTCAGAAGGATTGGATTCAGAACAGTCAAGTTCTACATTCTTGAAAATGAAACAATTGATTGTCAAATTGATTATCAACACAAGGTATCAAAAAGCGTTGGACATCTTACAAAAATACACCGCTGTAGTTGAATTTCAAAGTCAGCCGAAAGTTGAAGTACAATTGGAAAGTAACAAGTACATTGAGTATTCTTATTTGAAGTATGTGGTCAATTTGATGTCGAAAATTTGGTTTCCCATGGATGACAATAAATTTGAAAACAATTCAGCCAATGATAAACTACCCACTTTGAGCTCTACATCTTTCAAACCGTTGGAAAAGATATATTTGACTTCAATAGCGTACTACAAAAGAAACGAAAGTTTATTCAAGCCAGAATTGGATGAATACAAGTATTTGATTCATCTCAAGATTCTACATTTGAGCCTACTATTCAAGCAGTTTCGATTTAATGAGTTTTATGAATTATTCAATGAGATACGTATAGAATGCGTGAACTCGGAATTAAGATCAAACGTGTACATCATGTATGGAATAGTGCTAATATTCCTAAAGCCCTTCAATCAATTATCATTGATGGACGATGAATCCTTGATTGATGTTTATAATGATATACCTGATTCGATTGAGTCTAATCTTTACCATAAAATATTGATACCGCTATCTAATTGTGAGTTTGCCGATGCGAAACGAAACTTCAATGAAATCAATTTCGGAAGTCTAGATTATAGCTTTCCAGTTTCATGCAATAAAGTAAATTTCATTGATTACGTAAAGTTAATCATTGATTTCAAGAACTTTTTTGTTCTTATACAGAATTGTCATCAAATATCTCGGCACAAGATGGTGGATCTAATAGGTGCAGATGCAACTATATTGAACAAATTAATTGGATTAATCTATGCATTGGAATTACACAAGTATGGTATCAATTATAAACCAGACGAGCAGGTGTTTATTAACAAATACAAGGAATCAGAGTTTATATCAAAAAGTATTTCTGCTTTGCAAGTTGATATCGATGACCTAGCTGCCAAAACTCAAGCAGAGACATTATCTACAAAAATGCAATCTATATATTTCTCTCTATATGCTAGTTAATCAAATGAACACTTGTTGAAGAAGTGTTAATTGCAATCTATCAACCTGCTTAGTATTTTTAAAATCTGTAATCTAGCATCTAAAGGATTGAATTTAATTTTGCTTATATCAAGATTTGCCTCATTTTGAAACACTAATTGATTTATCAAAAAGCAAGTGATCATGATGACAAAAACCCCA
Organism: Insectozyma corydali; assembly: GCA_003706475.3. NCBI lineage: Eukaryota > Fungi > Ascomycota > Pichiomycetes > Serinales > Debaryomycetaceae > Insectozyma > Insectozyma corydali. Next base: position 273,228 of record PPLL03000013.1, read on the forward strand.
CAATCATCGAAATTCTTTTGTTGATCACATTGAATGTTTATAACTTTTATCTTGCCTGAGACTAATCCCTTACATGCTTCAAATTTTTTACACAACTTGTTCACTTGTAGATCGGAAACTTTGTCATCTTCTATACTCATGGAATCGTATAGGAATAGTTTATTGTCTAGTAGTGATAAAATTCCTAATGCCCAATGGTCACCATTATTGTCTTGTTCCAAATCAGTCTCTACTGGCTCGTCTATGAAATTAATTGGTAAAAATATTAATTTTGCCAGCTTTAGTTCATTCATGGGCAAAAGGTCTTCTGTACTATCTGGAAAATGCATGAATAATTGTAACAATGAAGGAAATAATAACACTATTTGATTTGAAAGCAGTTTGACTTCTTTAGTGATGAATAAATTATTTATCAATTCAAAAATAATCGAAATATTGTTATCGTTGAGCCAATCGTTGGGTAAAAAATGTTGAATGTCGGACTTGTATAATGCAATTGAATGATATTGAATCAATTTTTCATCATTGTGATATTCTACACCATCGAGTTTGATTTCCATTAGCTGTTTGTATATTTTTTTGATTTCTTGTTTGGCCAAGTAAGCATTGAACACCTCTCCTTGATCATCATTGTATTCACTGACACGTTTCAATTGTTTCTTTCTAGCGGCATTTAATCTTTTCAGTTGACGAATCTCTCTTTTTTCCGACTTTGACATTTTTTTATTCACGACTGGTTTCAAATTCTCTTGTTGAGTTATATCATTGTCTTCGTCAATTGAGTCGTTGGGTAGGTATTCATCCCATGGCAACTCTGAAATACCATTGGTCAATCGTATCAGGTTCTCGAATTGTATATCCTCATCACTATTTATGTAGAATCCCTTGTACTCATTATACACAATCGACGTCATAAGAGAATGACGATGTGTAGTTTTGGAGAAATGATATGGATGGTGTGATGAAATAAGATTTGAAAATGTTGCAAATCGCGAAACTAATAAATTGGTGGAGAATCTGGATCGCGGCTCGCGTGGTGAAACTTTCAATTCACTTTAAAGCAACAATATACACTCATTCATGTAGCGTATACATATACCATGAGTATTGAATTAACTGTAAGCATGGAATTAGACTGTCTAATCGACTTGAATTTAACCCTGTCGTCCACTGCTTCTTGTCTCATTGCAAAAACTCGCACTTTAAATTTTTCAACTCAATCAAATGATTCAATTCAAACGGTTTATCAACTTGAAAACCAGACCTATAGTTAATTTCAAAGCCGGTCAACCAACTCATGAAACACGACCTCATTTGATTCCTACACCAGGAAATTTGACCCCGGGTATACCTGCACTAGAGTATTATGAACGTAGAGTTCGATTAGCTTCAAAGTTGCCAAAAAAATCAATCTGTATATTATTTGGCAACACCATACAATATAGTTCTGGATCGGTGTTTTTTGATTTCCAACAAGATAATGATCTATACTATTTGACCGGTTGGTTGGAGCCAGACTCAATTGTTGTGCTTGAGAAACAATCAGATAATGGAAACGAAGAAGATGTAAATTTACACATGTTGGTTCCTCCGAAGAACCCCCATTTGGAACTATGGCAAGGAGCGAAATCAGGATTGGAAGGTGCGTATGAATTTTTCAATGCTGATTACGTGGAGGATGTGAACAATACAATGACGTACCTTAAGAAACTAATAGCATCGAATGATAATATCTATTGGGACAAAAAATTCCAACTGGATCATTCATCTCCAATCAAACTGTTTTTCAATTTCAACAAGAATCGAGACTTGAATGAATTGATTTCAAATTCAGGCAAATCAATCCATTCATTGACGAAACTCACTACTCAACTTCGATCGGTAAAGTCTCCCAATGAGATAAAAGTCATGCATGCAGCTAATCAGATCTCCTCAAGGGCGATCAATAAAGCAATGGGGAAAGTAGGTAGTAAATCGCCGTTATTGACTGAGAAAACCTTGGCTAAATTCTTAGACTATCAATTTGTCAAAGGTGGGTGCGACAAACAAGCGTACATTCCCGTGGTTGCAAGTGGTCCAAATGCACTTAGCATCCATTACACCAGAAACGATGACTTGTTGTATAAGGATGAATTGGTGTTCATTGATGCCGGTGGAAAATTGGGTGGATATTGTGCTGATATCTCTCGTGCGTGGCCAAATAGCCCCAATGGATTTAGTCAACCTCAAAAAGATTTATACGAGGTTGTATTGCTGACTAATAAAAATTGTATCGAGTTGTGTGACGAGAGTTTAGGCTATGATATAAATGACATCCACGAGTTTTCAGTGACTTCATTGTTTAATAATTTGAAAAATTTAACAAGCTTTAAGAATGTAACTAGATCAGATGTGTCGCGTCATTTATACCCCCACTATATCGGACATCATTTAGGATTAGATTTACATGATATTCCACAATATCTGAGATCAAGCAAGTTAAAAGAGGGAAACGTCATAACGATTGAGCCAGGTTTGTATATTCCAAAAGATGATAAATGGTCCAAACATTACCAAGGTATAGGTATAAGAATAGAGGACAATATCGTAGTGGGCAAATCAAACGATGAGATTATAAACTTGACGAGCGGGTGTGTGAAAGAGATAGAAGATATCGAATCGTTGATCAGAAATGGCATAACTACCCCTGGTATAAATGACGAATTGGTTGTATTGGATATTTAACTTTCTGTATATATTTACAAGTAATTAACGACCTAAATTCAATAGTAATGAGTTTTTAGCTCCTGAAACTCCCGATTCTCCACCTTCGCCACATCCTCCATTTGGTAAATAGGTAATATTAGGTGAATGGGCCAAAGTTTGGGCGATATCCTTTGACGCTTCTAATCTTCTAATCATCAACAAACCATCTCCTGCTTTGGCTAATGCTTTACTAACCGCATCTGCACTTTCAGCCTCACCTTCAGCTCTTATAATAGAAGCTTTCTTTTCTTGTTGAGCTTTTTCAACCAAGTATTTCAGTCTTTCGGCATCTTGTTGTGCAATTTGTTTTTGCTCAACGGCTTTGGTAAATTCTTTACCAAAGGTCATATGAGTTATACTGACGTCTTCTAATTCAATATTGAATTCCTTGGCTCTTTTAGATAACTCTTGTCTAATTCTAGCACTAACGACTTCTCTTTGGGTGATCAACTCAGCAGCGTCGAATTGCGCAACTATAGATTTCAATATTTCATTCCCGATAGCTGGTAAGACTCTTTCATCATAGTCTAACCCCAATGTTTGATAAATGGTAGGTAATTTAGATACTTCGGGTCTTGTCAAAACTCTCAATGTCAAGGAAACATTTTGCAAATCTTTAGATCCAGTGGTAGTAGCAATAACTTTGGGCTTTATTCTAACATCGAATACAATGGCTTTTTGTAACCAAGGTATTAAGAAATGAGTCCCTTCCCCAATGACTGCTTGTTCCACTCCTTTCAATCTATCGAAAATAATGGCTCTTTTACCGCCCGGTACATCGTATAACGCTGATTGTCCCAATGCAAACGCTATACCTGCTGGCAAGGCGACTTTGGAGATTAAATCGGCAAATCTTTGTGACATGGTGAATAGTAGGCAGTTACGATTTTGAGGAGAAGATTTTTTGATTTGCCATTGATTATTGTACAGGCACTACCATATAATCTGACAATAATAAGACACAACTAAAGGAATAAATAAGCTGGAAAGAGGTCACCCTATGGATTTGAGCCTTTAGTTTATATATGGCCCGGAGGTTATGTTATAAGTTGAGTTTATACAGTCCAAGGTCGTAATTTATAATTGGTTTGAAAGCATGTATTGAAGGCATGTAATTATGTGTTGCAAAAACAATACACGAGTTTCAGAGCAGGGGTATAGCAATTTGTAAAATATAGAGGTCAAAATTGCATTTAAAGTATCAGTTCCTTGATATTAATTAAGTTTGCGTGAACGATAGAATAATACAATTTCTCGAATTTGTATCAAGACACAAACGCTCGACTACATCACCCTTCAAATATACATCTTGATACCAGTGCATATATAAGCGCTAGTCTTGAAACAACAAATACGTTTCAGTCCGAATCGCTGAAAATTTTATTTATCTTAAGTAGTATTGATCGTGTGTTTGGTCTTAGTAGAACATAGCTGTTCTTCAAAGTCAGTATATAAAAACCTATAATTTGCAGGTATACAAAAAACAACTAACTTTCTACTTATTCCATCTTCGTAAAAACTGATTTTCCCAATAATCAAACTCAATCGGTTCAATTGTGCTTGAGAATTTTTTTAATTCACCGGTTATCGGTGTTTGGATCGAAAATATTTTAGTTCTTCCTCCTCATGTTAAAGATTTAAAGATTTCTTTTTTAACGAGTAAACAATCTAGGCCATTTTCATTTTGTTTTTATCTGTATATTACTATTCTATCAATTATCAATGAAATACACCAATGCCCAAGCAGCACCGGCAGCGATGGAGCCAACAGCAACCATTTGTAGTCCTTCAGCAAATTTTTTATGTCTTCCACAATCTTCACCTAAACTTATTGACGTTTTAACATATCCAAACATAAACAATGTTATCAACATGACTATCACCGATACTAACAAACCAGTTTTGACAACGTGAGTGAAGAAGTAGGGCAATAAAGGCACGAATCCACCAAAGAAATATGAAAGACCAATGGTCAAAGCTGAAGTAAATTCTCTACCTTCTGCTGGTTCTTCTAACCCTTTTCCAAATCTGATTACAAAATCAATCAAATTTTTTGGTTTTGAATCTAAATCTTTAAGAAATGATATAATTGTTGATTCACTTGCACCTAGTTCAAACATAATTTCAGCCGCATCTTGATTAATCAAGTCTGGTTTCTTGAAAAAGTCCAATTTTTCCTTCTTTACTTGTGATTTGTAATATTCTGATTCTGATTTGGCAGCTAAGTAACCACCCAAGCCCATGGATATAGCACCAGAGACCAATTCTGCCATACCACCAGTTATGACCAATTTAGAATCACCCAATGAGGATAAACCAGCTGTTAAAGCGAATGGAACGGTTAAACCATCACTCAAACCAATTATGATATCAGACATGACTCTAGGATCAAATTTGTTAAAGAAGTTGTTTATAAATGAGTCTTGAAATTCTTCGTCTTCTTTGTTTTCTGAACTTGAAGCTATGGATGCTGCTGCATTTATGACAGCTTCTTCTCTAGCGATTTGTTGTGCTCTGTCATCAGTGTTATTATTATTATTGTTGTTGTTGTTGTCAGTTGAGCCGTATGGTTTTTGGTTATTGTCTAATAATCTGTTAACTCTATTCAACTCCTCATCTGAATTATTTTTGTGGTTGATTATATTTGTAATTCCATTCTTTATAGCAACTAATGACATTATAAGGATGTTGGAACGATTGAAGATGGGAATGGATGGGTGATATATAAAATTAATGAATATTTAGGAATGCTTTGAATGGGGAATAGTTGATGATATATCAATACTAATGAAAGAAAGGGGAGTTTTGATTGAAATGAATAAAAAAAATTGGAATGGAAATTTAAATTTTGATTAGAAGACAAAAAAAAAATAAATATTAAACATAAATTGTTAATAGAAGAAGAATAAACCACACAATATAAAATAAGTGTTACTAATATAATACACCGTTACAATTAATAATACCCACTCGCAATGTAAACCAATATCAATAGATTAAACCACTCTACTAAAATACAGCTAAATTATCAATTCTGATTCCGTGAGTCTATGTTTCACATACAAATACTGTTGATTATTCATATTTGTATGACAAATATTGGACTCCATTTTAAATCTGGATGCAAAATTTAATATTGATGCTTCTTCTACTACACATTTTTTTGTGTCATTTTAATTCTAAACTTAGTCACGTGACTTTTAATAAGATCAATTTCACCGATCATGATTGGCTCAAAATTCACTTTTGCCTCCAATATATATAAATTATATTGCACTAGTTTAGTGGAACAATATTAAAAATTCTGTTGGTTTATAACTATGCAAAATTTATGTTAGTCTTATCAGACGTTAATCTAGTTAATAACGTTCTTATGGTAGAATTCTGATTTGTAGTGTCTTGAGCTAACTTGATTATATTAGTGTAAGCTTCTCTGGTTACTCTAGACATGATATAATAATATAAAATAGATATTGATAAGTTGTAGATAAATATGATTTATTACTTTTCTTAAAACATAAACTATATACTATTTATATACTTGTACAAAGATCATCGAAGTCAAATATGGAAATATGATT